>MEHQ01000463.1:458865-672443 GCA_008828725.1 Saccharina japonica | reverse complement strand
CTCCCTCCCTCCCTCCCTTTTTACCCCCTCTCCTCAACCCCTCCCCCCTACCAAAACACGCCTCTCTCTCACCTGGTAGACCTCGACCGACGTGAACTCGGGGTTGTGCCTGGTGCTGATACCCTCGTTGCGAAAGATGCGCCCAAGCTCGTACACGCGATCGAACCCACCCACAACCAATCGCTGCCAGCACAAAAGGCACATTCAACGCAAGGATAAGATACTCGTAGGATATATAGCAGCAGCAGCAACAGCATTGGCAGCAGCATTAGCAGCAGCAACAGCAGCAGCAGCAGCAGCGTGTGCACACCATCCACGACGGAGGCAGAAACCATACTCATCTCCCCAAATGTGTACACACCATATTTGGTTATCTGATTACACTACTGTATGTGCCCCCGTATAGCAAACCTTGAGGTGCAGCTCGGTGGCGATGCGGAGGGTAAGCGGCATGTCCAAAACGTTGTGGTGCGTCGCGAACGGCTTAGCCGCTGCCCCTCCAGGGATGGACTGCAGCACAGGGGTTTCGATCTGGGTAGCCGCACAAGAGAAGGGGCGGGGTGGGGGGTGTACTTCATATTCATGCATGGCCGTAGTCGTACGACCATAGACCCTCGCATCCCTACAATGGGGGTGTACTCATTAGCCGCATGTCATGCATGGCCGTAGTCGTATGACCATAGACCCTGGCATCCCTATACTGCCGGGACGGAGCACGTTGGGTTTTCCCCAACCAGGCAGACATTGGGTGCTTGCACCGAGCGCGAAGAGCCGTGAGGTGTTGGGCGAGTCGCACGAAGGGTGAGCTGCATCCTACTACTACTCCTAGTGCCCTCACGAGACAATTACCTCGAGGAAGTCGTCGTCATCCAGCGAGCGTCGGATGAACGACGTCACCTTCGCCCTCATGCGGAATACGTCTCGCACCGCGGGGTTGACCATCATGTCCACGTGCCTCTGATATCGCCGCCAAAAGCAAAAACGGGCACACGGAGGCGCCCCGAGAGAAATTGCGGTGATACAAAGGATTCAGAGACGGACGTCAGCAGATACAATATGACGACAGCAGCAGCGATACGCAACGGCGACAAGCAGCGGCGATAGCAACCGCGATAGCAAACGGCGACAGCGACGGCACGACCAAGAAAAGCGCGCGACCAACAGCGGGACGAGGGCGTTGCAAGAGATAAAGGCGGCGTTACAAAGTATTCAGAGGGGGCGTTTCTAATAAATAGCAGATTTCGTGTGACGACAGAGGAACGGCGATAGCATCGGTGATAGCAACCGCGATAGCAACAGCGACTAAGCAAAGGCGATAGGGACAACAAGACCAAGCCTAACCGACAGCGGGACGAAGGCGTTGCAAGAGATAATCCGGCGTTACAAAGTAGTCAGGGGGCATTTCGAGGTATACGGGGGGGGGGGGTGTTACTATGTAAGGCTGTATTGTAACAGCGGCAACAACAGCAACGGCGACAGCAACGGCGACCATACGACCAAGCGGAGGACAACCAACAGCGGCACGGAGGAGTTGCAAGAGATAAGGCCCGCGTTCCAAAGTGTTCAGGGGGGGCGTTTCGAGGTACACGAGGGATGTTGCAATATACATAAGGTTGTACATATTGCAACATCGGCAGCAACGTTATGGCGGGCGCTCCATGCAATAACCCGAAAGGGGTCTCTATTTTCTTCGTACCGTCAAAAATTACAAAACTCTCAAGTATTCATAGCATTCGCTTGCAGTAAACTGTGAACTGCCACAAAGGAGGAGGACAAGACAGACACTCACACCAAACACTGGAAGCCTCGTATACCGTACTAGAGGTCCCTCCAGAAAAACAGCAAATTGCACTCCACTCACAAACAAAACAAAAACACAAGCCGGGGCGAGACAATGGAACCACTACCCACAGCCGATACTGGACCAACGCGCATTCCACAACGACGATAACGATATATACCTGTCGGTAGCGCTTTTCGGTGTCCTTGAGGCCGTGGAACTTGTCGGGGAGGGGGAGCACGCTCTTCGTGAGCATGGCCCAGCTCTTCACGTACACCGACAGCTCCCCCTTGTCCGTCCTCTTCACGCTGCCCTTCGCACCCACGATGTCCCCGGCATCCGTCCACGCCTTCATGGTCTGCAACAACAAGCAGTTATGATATTATAGAATACACGACAACAACAACAACAACAACCAGTTATCACGAATCTTATATTATATAACACACACAAACAATAACAAAGTCCGATTAAACAGGTGAAAAACAATGAAGTCGAGGAATAAAACCAAACTTATGACAACACACAACAACAAAAATGTCCGAACGAAGAGAGATATGTGAAAAAAAAGAAGACATAAACCAAAGACACTAAACACATTCGTACGTCCACGTGCTCGTACATTGTATTTTGTCCGGTACTCTACGTACCGCAGTGCAGTAGTAAAAAAAACATTATAAACACAACATATTTGCGCTGACCTTGAAGTCGTCTCCCAGCCTGCCCTTGTCGATGTACAGCTGGAAACTGCCCTCGGAATCCTGCAGCAGCAGCAGCAGCAGCAGCAGCAGCAGCAGCAGCAGCAGCAGCAGCAGCAGCAGCAGCAGCAGCAGGAGGAAGAGGAATGGGAGCAGGAGGAGCACGGGCAGACGGCATCGCGTGGAATATCGGGAGGGGGCAGGCAACAGCACAACAAAAAACAATAAAACAAAAAAAACGAGACGCAACAACAAAAACAACGCAGTCGGTATCATGAACCATCCGGCGTCAACGAAACGACAAAACAAAACGCAGTCGGGTATCATGAACCATCGGGCGTGAACGAGACAACAACAACAAAAATGCAGGCGGTATCATGATCATTCGGCGGGCAGTCAAGCCAGCCCACTACACGTAGTTACACCATTACGAGACCTTAAGGACTGCACACTCCCCTAGTGGAGACAAAACACTTGGGATTACAGCCAGACATTAAGGTTTATGGTACAGCGCAGTAGCAAAAAATGGATAGGGGGTTTCCCCGCGACTCGGAGGCGTTCACGTCGAGGGAGGGTGGGTATTCCCTCGACACAAAAAAGTGAGAGACAAACATCATTTTTCCAGACACCGTTGTACCACTTTGGGCGGAAACATAAGGACCGCTTGAGTATAAATAGGAAGACCAAACGGTCCTTAGATTTCCGCCTCCCAGGGTGGTAGTAATATTGTGCTGGTTGTTCGAGAGACACATGCATGTTTTTGTAAGCCTCAAAACGCTTTATCGCGGGAGCTACAGGTAGTAGACATGCGGTGCCTAGACCAGTCCTCGTGTGTGTAGAAGGACGAGCGCGCACGTCCACTTCGGCGCAGAGATAGCAGACCGCACGAGGATAAGCCGGCCTGATGCATGCGTGCTAGAAACGATAGAGGTATATATATAGGTAGCACTTTTAGGCTGAAAATGTTTTTGAAGGATCGGGCTCCTTAACCCAAAATCGTCGGAACTTTCATTGTAGGGCATTAGCCAAAAATAGGTATACCCACGCACTTTGAGCCATTTATAGGTACACTGCGTAATGGTACACCGGAAACGGCTTCCTGGCCCGCCTGATATTGGGTCTGTGCTCCATTGTACCTATACATGGCTCAAAGTGCGTAGGTATACCTATTTTTGGCTACTGCCCTTCATTGTATGCTTAGGCCATGGGATTGTTCTTCAGGTATAAATAGCATCTTTAGTTTCCACCAAAATCAGTGTGCAGGCTACTGCAGGTATAGAGGTCCTATACTATAATCAAGATACTCAAGGGACCACCCTCAGAAGATGGCCTGTATGCAGGTGCACCTCTGCCGTAGCATAAGCCACCCTGTTATAGTTGTCAGGCTTAGTTTTGTAGCTGGCACTGTTTGGCGTCTACGCTAAGGAGGGGGATATTCCCGGGACACGAACAAAAAAACACGACCGACTGGGCGAGACACCAGAAAAAAAAAACACACACGCACGTGAGATCGAGGATTTCATCGAAACTCCTATTTGCAAGCTGCGTGTGACACTCATCGTTGCAAGCTGCGTGTGATGCCCATCTTTGCAAGCTGTGTGTATGATATCATGTGATGCTTCGATCGCGCGTACTACGGGTTATATATGACCTCATGAAGGATGTATGTACGCCCCTTATTGAGGGGAACAGCACTGCATGGCCCTCCGATGATGTAGGCAACCGATCTCTCTGCCCTGCTGTAGCGGCGTAGAAAAAATGTTGTTTCGTGCATTTTCCCCCCACTTCTGACGTGTACGTAGCGCTGTGGCCGAAGACGGTCCCGATGGAACCGCCTCACGAATCGAAAGGAAACCCCATCACGTATCGAAACAGCAAAGAGATACATGTAGAGATACGCATATATATACGGATATATTAAAGAGCGAGATATAGAGAGATAGAGAGATACGTACACAGAGAGAGATGGAGCAGTCGAGAGAACGAGAGCGGTATAGAGAGAAAGAGAGGGAGAGAGAGAGAAAGGGAGGGAGAGAGAGAGAAATATAGAGAAAAAGAAAGAACGACCCCCCCCCCCGTCTCGAAAGGGATGCGTGGTCAATGGTCCAATGACTAAGGCAAACAACAAATGAGTACGCCCCCCCCCCCCCCCCCCCACAACTTTTCCCGTACCTGCATGTTGAAAAATGCTAGTTTGCCGAAGACCCTCCTTGCCATGATGCGTCCAGCCACGGAAACTTCAGCGCTCTCGTCCTCGGTTCCCGACTCTAGATCCTCCCACTGCTCCTTGAGAGCGCTGCTAGAGTGCGTCACGTCCCAGCTAACGGCGAGGGCACCGACGGCGTTCAAAAGGGGCGGAGGCGGAGGGAGAGGGGGGTGGGGGTTGGAAACGTTTTTGCTATGTCGTGAATGAACTGTGTGGCCGTTCCAGGGGAGAGACATGCGACGACTCGATGCACTCAGCAGGACAGCAGTACGAGCAGCTGAAGGTGTGTACCCTTAGCGTAGCCTTATACATGGTGGTCCATTTTGATCCATTTTTGTCTATTTTGATCCCTTCTTGTCTATTTTGACCAACATGGATCAATCTTTATCAATTTTGATCTGTTTTTATTTGTTTTGGGTTCATTGTGGTCTATTTCGACTATTAATACGCGCTTTTGACCAAATTTTGAGACCAAGGTAGAGAGACCGAAAAAAAACCAGGAGCGAGATCGTTTGAACCAATGAAGTCTAGTGTGAACGCGCAGCAACGAAGGCAACAATATGCTGCAAGCATGTCGCGAACACCTTTCCGTAATACCTGGAAACATCACACGCAGCTTGCAAAGATAAGTTTCGACAAAATCTTCGATCGCACAGCCGATGTTCCAATATATTTTTATACGAAGTAGTATTTTATAAATTCATACGGTACGGGGTATCAGGGTACGTACGTACATGCTACCATCGGATTTCGGGCACTCAATACAAACCGAAACATAGCCATTTGACAGTCAACACCCCTGAGCCCAGCAGGCCGGGCTGTTCTGTGTTTACGACGCAACTATCGCTTTTATTATCGCCACTTTTCCAGGGGTAGGGTTAAGATCAAGCGAAAGTGACACACACACACAAAAATAAAATAGTTCTTGGTTCCTGTATATTGAAAGCACGACACCAGCCCCAAAAACGCCTGCGCGGAGGATGCCTCTCTTCTTACCTGTAAGCATAGGGGTTTCCCCCCGCTTCGCGGATCTCCTCCGCCTTTCCAATGCGAACCTGCGCAAGGCGACAGCAATGAACACGTGGCAAGGGTTTCCGAATAATCGGCGTTACTGCTGAAAGGGTGTTTATATCATTTTCACACTCTGCTGCGAAGAAGGCTTTCGAGTGTACATGTGCGTGTCATACGATGCGAGGGCGGTAAATATGTATACTTACAATAGTATTATATGTATCTTGGCCCTGTTTAGGAAAAAAAAAACAGTTGAAATAATGTTGACATTAAACACTACAGTAATCCTGACCCCGATCCCCTGGGAAATTTCAAGGAAAGTTCTCGGGAACCAAGGTGTAATGAGGCGGTATATGGTGTGGACTATCGACAATTGTATCGAAGCTGGGCCAAGTCATAAACACTACGTACCAGGTATCGGTACTGTTTATAATATTAATGTGTACAAAACCGCTCAGTGCTTTTTGTCAAGCTATGGCGGAACAAACGTACCCTGTACGTCTCGTCTGCTGGTTGAACCGGCCGCTGCGATACGATTGGCCTGCTTGCGTGTTTAGGCGTTAGAGCGCGACCCCTCTGTCGGTAGGAGGTGGCCTCAAGAAACCGGCATGAAACGCTTCAAAATCGATCGATCTGCACCTTTTATACATTCACTCTGTCCCTATACATTCACGTTCAATAAAAACGGTGCTTACGTATTGTGACAGAGCGATGTAGGAGAAGCGTACACCACACAACGCAATCGGCTTCAAAATCAACCTTCCCAGGGACAAAAACCGACATCAACACAGCATACAGCGTGGCAGCAACAGCAACACAGCAGCGCACTAACAGCAGATCAGCACAGCAGTAGCACAGCAGTAGCACAGCAGGAGCACAGCAGGAGCACAGCACACTGCAACACACACGTACGGCAGGGCAACAACAGAAACACAGCAGCGCATAGCAAAGCAGCAGCGTAACAACTCAGCAACTGCTGTACGTACTCGTGCTGCTTCGTCGAATAGCCTACGAGTACGTAGCGGTTCAAGTACAGAAATTTCTCATTTCTCATTTCCCAAAGCTACGTACGAGTACAGCAGAATATGCCAAAAGGCCAACAAGACAAGCCCGACGAGCTCGACAAGCTCGACACGCAAGACATCCCTCTCACCGCTCGCAACTCCGCAACCGGTGTATCCTCGGCCACAGCTCCTTTCTTCTTCTTCCCCCCCACCCCCCCCACCCGCCTCCCTTCTTGCCCTTGCCCCACCCCACCCCTCCCCCTCCCTTCTTCCCCTCAACCGCCTTCTCCTGCCCCGCTGCTGCTGCCTGCGGGGGGGAGGAGGTCGAGCCCGCCTCGGGCGCGACGACCGCTGCCGCCGCCGCCGGCGGGCTGGGTGGCGCCGCATCGCTAGCCGTCGAGAACAAGGCATTGCCACGATAACACCTCGCGCCCGCCAGCTGCGCCGCCGACGCGCCGTTTCGCTCCCTGCTGTTCATCCCGCTCCCGCTGAGAGGCAACCAGGAGATCGGGGTGGGACCGCCGTCGAAAGCCGTAGTGCTCCTCGCGCGATGATGTCTGCCGGCTGACATCTGGGTGGTGCCTCCGATCGCAGGAGCAACGCCGAAAGCGACCCTCCTGGCTCGGTCCGGCGCACTCCTCCCTCCGGATAGGGTGCAGTCTAGGACTGTCCCGTGCGCTAGCCTGGAGAAGCGCGAGAGGTTCGCGGACGCGGCTCGCCCTGTCATGCCAGCGCTGGCGACTGCTGCTGCTGCTGCCCCGAAGGCGTAGGAGGTCGGGAGGGAGGAGACGGCCATGGCCGCGGCTGCGCCTAAGCGGAGAATGCTGCCGCCGCCGCTGCTGCCACGCGAGGCAACTGCGGCGCGTCTTCTGCTGCTGGTTGGTGCCGAGCTGGTGCTGGCGCTGGAGGCGGCAGCGGTGGTGGCAGCTCGGTGCTGTCGGGGCTTGGTGGCGCTTCCGATGCGGTGGCACTGTGTCCGCGTGTGCATCTCTGAGACCTACCGATACGCGACGAATACAGGGCACACACACGGCACACACGACACATAGATCGAGAGAAATAGGGACGGGCGGCCGAGTGGGCGCGTGGGGTAGAGGTTGGAGTGTGGTGAGAGCTGGGTTGACTGGCTCTGCTGTTGAGAGGCAACTGAGAACAGAGTGATAAACGGGATGCCCACATGATACCAACACACACAGGTTGATGTCCTCACATCTGCAAGCAACGGCACGGTGGCGCAGTGCCTGCCCCTCTGAGGGTCACTGCGTCATCATTCGAATATATTACTGTTATACGCAGATAGTGCAGCCCTGCCGTACCTTCGGTTCGCCTAGCGTCACGGAGCTTCTCCCTGTTCACTGCTACGTAGGCTACGTAGGCCGTAGGGTGCGGTGTGCAGTGGGGTTTCCATTAGTTTGAGTGCATTCAAGTTCGGGAAATGGGGACGACGGTTACATTTTTTTCTTCCGTTTCATTTTTCCGTCGAGAAACTGCTGGCAGGTCTTCAGGTCTTTACGTCTTCACGGGCGTGGTCTGACGACTCTTGCTGCGAGCTGTGAGCGTAGCGAGGCACTATATCGTGCTGACGTAATTTACAACAGCAGCAGTCGATCCCTGGCTAGCTGTCCAACAATTAGGGTATCACCGCAGGCGCTGTGTCATCACCACTTGATGCGCTGTCGCGCGCCTTCCGGATCGATTTGGTGACTGTTCTCGCCTGTTCTGGCATTTTGACAAGAATGTACTGGTGCAGGGTGCAGGTGGGGCTAAAAAAGGCCAGGTACGTATTATACCGTGTTACCAACCGCCCAGTGGGAGCGCGTAGCGGTATGACCGGTATCACGCTGCGTGCTTCTGGTAGTCCGGGTTGCTTTAGTGGCCGCTGGTGGTGCAATCGTCGTTTTTTTTCCCTCCGCCGTCGCCTGTTCTTTGCGTACTGGCTGTAGTATGTATACCTGTATGCATGTAAAGGGAAAACGGGGGGACCCCAAAGTTATGTGCACCGTTTTTTCGAGTTTATTCCCCCCCAACCTCGAGCCATGCCGCTCTTTTATTAACAGTTGGCCCCAACATGAGCTCGACCCCCTGCATACTACAGTAATACAGCAGTACACCAGTACATTCATGGACTACGACGAGTACGATATTCCGCTCGGCCTTCAGGCTCGGAGCCTTTTTTGGCGGTCGTGCCCGTGTTCTTGAAACTCATCACCCTCTCGTCATTGCCAGACCCGCTCAATTACCTACAGGTGCGGTACCTTACCCTCATTTTAAATCTGCGGGAATCGGGCGAACACGCGCCCAGGGTAAGATCTACCATGGTGCCATGTACCAGGCGTACCACAGCCATTCCTGTCATATACGTAGCCCATAGGCCCCATGCGCCCGGGAATCGTGTACGAGTACAAAGTCTATACATACTATTACCTGGTACCGTACGGTATAAGCCCACGAACAAGAACGAACCCAGTACAGTACAGGACACCTAACAAGAAACAGACTAATGAGAAAGCCAGGTTGATATTTTGAGGAAACCAAGAAATTCGAGTAGTCGTCATCTTAAAATTAGTGTAGAAAGCACCCTCTCCCAAATAAGAAATCTAGCCTGGGCAACCTGTCCTGTTTCTTATTCGTAGGTGTCCTGTACTGTATTAACATACTCGTACGGCTCACTTTTTTGGGGGCGCTGAAGAAAATTGGGTTAATAACTCGTGCTCAGCGGCGAGCCCCACACTAAAATCTGTATTAATCCTACGGTCAAGGTTGTTAAAACATCGCGTCAAAATAAGGTTGCAAGGCTTGCTCAGATTAGGTGTTTGTTGGCGAAAAATATATCTTCGTAAAGTAAAAAAAAAATGCAAAAACAATTCCCCACTATTTTAGTACCTGGTCAGGTATACCGCATAACACGCATGGTATCACACCCCCTGGCACGAATTTCCGAGCCGAGAGCTTCTCCAAACCCATTTGGAGGAGCCCACACAGCGAAGATGGTGGCTTTGGACAGACCTAGATAGATATAGCGATGAAAGCTTTTCATAGATACATACATACGTATACTACAGTAATAGTATAATAATAGTTTCACCCGTGTGATGCGGTAAAGAGGGTATATACTCTACGCAATAGCCGTTGTACAGCAGTAGTAGCCGCTGTACAGGTGCTATATATGCTGCAATCGATGTGCAGTACTGCTTACTGCTGTATTTCAATGTACTGTAGTATCTCTGTGTCGTAGTTTTGTGACCGCAGAGCTTGCATGTCTCTAGGGTGAAGAATCGGCACGGACACTGCGTGAGGTGGATATCGACGGGTAGAAAAATCAGTTTCATGTGAAGAACACACACCGAGGTGCTGAACAGGTGAGGGAACCAACCCCAGTGGCGCAGAACGCTGCAGTTGTGTAGGGGTCCCTTCGAACCCTTCAGTCGGTGCTGACGTGCTCATAACACACACAGGCATGACAGATTGTCCCCTATCGGTTCCCGTTTTCGTTGAGGCAACATGTATTACCTGATATGTGATACGTATTCTTGTGAGGGCCGTACGTACCGAGCGAGAAAATACACTGAGGAGGCGCCAGCTACTAAGTATAAACGTACGACTCGAATATGGGACATGGGGCCATGGAGTGCCGATGGAGTGCTGGAACGAATGTTGATGTCAATGGACCCTTTCACTGTTCCCCCCCTTGAGCTCGCGGGTTTTCATACAAAGGTCGTTCAAGGCTCGCACAGCACGGCACGCCATCTCGGGGCGATTCAAGCGTCTGGTCACTACAGTAAAAAATCTACGACCGCATGGAGGGCAACGGATGGTGCTGCTATAACGATCACAATGTCACCGCCATAGTGACGTTGCTGGTAGGGCCTGACCCGTTTAGTGCTTTGTTTTTTTTTGTGTGCCCATTTTTTCAGGGTGGCACGTGCCCAAAATTGGCACCAGCTTATGGCCATTTCCCCCTGCTGTACCACAGGTTATGGCAGTCATGAGCCACTTTTGTCAGGGCCGTTTATGCTTGTTTTCGTCGGTTATAAGTATAAGACAAGTATTGTGTGGTTAGGGTGTGTTTTTAGTCTTATACCGCTGAAAATTTGAATCGTGTGTAAGATAAGTCAACCTTTTTTTATGATGATTGCGTACTTGGCGCGGTTCCCAACGCCGACTGGGCGTCTTACCCGGGCTATCAACCTACCCAACGCCGTAACTAGAGGTGGAATAGACCCTCTATGCTACATGTGGCTTGCTTTCAGCTTGTTTTGCCACCCCTATAGCCAAAAACTAACTTATGGGTTTGCTTATAGCACCTAGAGCCAATTATGTCAAAACCTATGCCCACCAAAAGGGTGAGGCCTTAGTTGCTGGTGATGACATTGTAGTCGCTGGAGCTGCGCTACTTGTTGTCCTCCACGCGGCGGGCGTAGGTGGTGCACTGTAGTGACCGGACTCTTGAGATGGCCCAATGTGGTGCACTATATACCGTTCACGCTGTCCACGACTTTGTCTGAAAGTCCGCCAGTTCACGAGAGGCATTGAAGCAACACCACTCGTTGCCCTCTCCACGTGCCTGGTGAACTGGTGAAACTGGTGAACGCGAGAGGGTTTACAGAGAAGGTCGTGTACGACGTGCGGACGGCACGGTGCAACTGTCTTAGGCCGTCCCAAGCATTCGAGCATTACACTACGTTCATCCGCATGGAGGGCAACCAATGGTGCCGTTACAACGGTCACAATGTCACCACCCAACCGCAGCGTCACCCCCAAGCTTTTCGGTGATGACCTCGTGGTCAATATAACGGAACCATTCGTTGATTTTCTGTATACTATCTACGTCCGCCTGGAGAGCCACGCATGGTGCACTACAACGACGACAACGTCATGGCGCATGCTACGGTAGAGGTGCACCCTGTTTTTTCTCTGAGCGTGGTGACCCGAGGAGCGCTACACATCACCCAGAAACCGATTTAGGAAGAAAATAAAAGTGCTACCCAACGAACAATCCCCCCATGGCCCATGGCCCATGGCCTAAGCATAGAATGGAAAGTATTTCAACACAAGAATTTAACCCCTTAAGAACTGGTCCCACGTTTTTCGGCGACAAAATTACCTGGAACTACGTAGAGTGGGGCATTTTGTTCAGTTCTGAATGGGTTAAAGACCTACGAACGACTTGGGTCAAGGAGCCTAAGTCATGTCAGTTTTTTTTTCAGCCGAAAAGTGCCACCTCTATCGTAGCCCGCATCTCAATCATCAAGGTGTGATGGTGACGTTGTGATTATTGTACCTGAACCGCGTGTCGCTCTCCACGCGGGCGTAGGTGGTGTAATTCCCGGCCGCTTGTGACGTGACCCGATATGTTGCACCGTGTGCTGTCCACCTCGCACCGCACCTTGTCTGAAAACTCACTACTACTGTAGTTCACGGGGGCATTAAGGCGCACTACTCTTTGCTCCCCCCCCCCTCCCGCCCCTAAATTCGAGGGTTTTCAGAGAAGATAATGTACGATGTGGAAATCACGGTACACCACCTTAGGTCGTCCCAATCGTCTGGGGACATCGCCGCTTACGTCTGCGTGGAGGGTAACGAGCGGTGTTGCTTCAACGCTCACAATGCTATCCCCATTTATTTTCGTATGGTGGTGGTATTGCGATGCTTTTAAAATGACACCATTCGTTGCCCTCCAGGCGGGCGTAGGTTTTGTACTGCCCGGCCGCTTCTGACGATATCATACGTGGTGCAGTTTATCGTCCACATCGTCCATGACGTTGTCTGGAAACTCGCGAGATCAAGGGGACATTGAGGCAACACCACTATTTTTCCCTCCCCGCCGTACCGCGAACTCGCGGGTTTTCAGAGAAAGTCAATCTACATCGTAGACGGCACGGCATGTCATCTTTGGCCAACCTTAGGGCCCGGAAAAGGCGACACCTACGTCGGCATGGAGGACAAATAATGAGGCCGTTGCATAGACCGAAACGTCAACACCCACCGCGATAGAGGCACGTACCACTCTGTCCGGAAATATAAGCGCCCTTTTGTACATTAATAATAAATAAAAACTGTTCTTCTATTTCGGGACATAGTGGTACGAGCACTTTTTGACTGAATCCGTTTTCTGAATGATTGGGCCCCTAAACCCAAATCCGTCAGGTTTTCCTTCTTGTGCTGAAATATTTTGAAGGGTATACTGATAGGCCATGGTATTGTTCATCGGGTATAATAGTACTTTTATTTTCCTCCAAAAACAGTGTGTAGACTACTGCAGGTATTGAGGCATAGAGCTCTTCAAGTGAGGAGCTAATAAAATGTACTGTATGCAGGTGCACCTCTATCGTAGCATGCGTCAACCACTGATGGTGACGTTGTGATTGTTACGACGACACCATTCGCCGCTCTCCACACCACGCGAGCCTAGGTCGTTTAGCGCCCGAACGCCGCTTGGAGCGGCCCTAAGGTGGTGTCCCGTACTGTCCACGCCGTACACGACCTTGTGTGGAAACCCACGAGTTTTACCGGAGGAATTGAAGCAACACCGTTCTTCGCCCTCCACGCGCCCCGCGAACCCGCGTCATTTCGGACAAGGTGACCTACGACGTGGACGGCCAGGTACACCGGCTTGGGTCGTCCCAAACACCCGGGCACTACAGTACATCGCCTTCGTTATACTGTAGTACCGTAATACATACCACAAACTCATATCATCACCATTTTAGTTTTTGAAATGGTGGCGACGTTGTGGTCGTTGAAGCAACATCATTTAGTTGTTTCCTGCACGCGGACATCGGGTGTAGTTGTAGAGCCCGGACGCTTGCTGTGGCCACAGGTGAGGTGTATCATGCCGACCATGCCGTACAGTCTGCACAACCGATTGAAAGTGCGTTCGTTATCTCGTACACAAATTGCGACGCTGCGCGAGCTTTGATGGGGTGGGCGTGTCTGATATAGGCCGAACCTAAGCCGGACTATGGGTGAAAGTTGGCGTCGTTTTCATCTGTTCTATTGTATTTCGTGGTGGCGACGCCGCCACCAAATGACATGAGCGAAACTGCTAGCACGCAAACGTGTATCCATTGACAGGCCTGGAGTCGGCCGATATCAAACACACCACCCAGTACAGGAGCGCTCAGCGTCGCGAGTTGTACGAGTAGTTTGGATCATAATCTATTTTCACGCTGACTGTACGGCGTATGGAGCCAGCCGGGTCGAAGCGGGCTCGCTTTTGCCTTCGCCCGATCCCCAAATGAGCGCGCCGAGAGCGCCATAGCATATTTCGAAGCATATGCTACCGCTTTTGGCGGAAACATAAATGCCATTTTTACATTGTACAGCATGAAGAAAAAACAGTTATTACATGTCCGTTCAGGCGGGGATATATGTCGTGTCTGCTCGTGAGACATGACGCATCTTTCTATTAGTTTCTTGTTCACACGGTTAGGCCGGCTAAGCTGATGTTTTGATTACTGGTGGTTGGGATACTGTTCTCGTCCGGTACGCCAATATTCTTCGTACGAGTGTGCTCAACTCTCTTTGAATGGGGCGGGCGTTTTTGTGTTTTACTTACTTACGTGCATACGCATGCCGTTAGATTGCCCGCTGTGAGATGCGGCTCTCTCTCTCTCTCTCTCTCTCTCTCTCTCTCTCTCTCTCTCTCCCTCTCCCCCTCTCTGACGTCTGGTTGACCGTTCGTTGACAAGCAGTGTCGCCATGTCGCTGCCTCCATTTCGGCGGAGGTGTTGGTTGTCATTATGTAGGAGGCCAGGAATCCTGGAGCAGTACACCCCGCTGTTTGCCCTGCTCGGTAGAACCGATGCTTTCAGAACTGCCTAAAACCAGACCGCTGTGAGCGTGCGGAGCTGCCGAGCCGACCATACAGCGATCAAATGTACGCGCCAAGGAAAAACGGTTGCGGCTGTCTAAAAAAGCATGCCATTCCGGCTTTATAGCGTACGTATTACAGTAGCACAATGAATGATGGACGACACCCCCGCCTCCAACACCCTAATATAAGGTGGACCAAAAGACAGATGTTGTAAGCATCTTTTGGAACGCCACAAAACCCCCCACAAAGCCCACAGAAGAACGTAAGACAACCCGACCGAGAGACGTTAAGGTCTCAGCCCGTTGGGCTACTGGTAGAAAGGTTACCCGATCTCCTCGTACCGAAACGAAGGCATAGTAACATATTCATCTATAGTCCCTTTCGGGGCGTACTGTAGTAAAGGAGGCAAAGCCCACAGAACGTGGACACATACGAGTGATCCACATTGAAGGCCATGCTGCATATATCATAATATACACACGTTGTCGGATGGCGAAAGCAATACCAAATATGATCCATAGCGTCAGTTGTTCCTTTTTTCCACAGAGAAAATGCAGCATGGGTCGCGACCAAGCTCTTGAAGAACTGCGAGAGGTCAGAGGCCTCGTTTTCAAGGCAGAATCCGCCCCCCTCCTGCCGCCCCCACCCGCCCCCTGTTCTAGATCATAGCGGCGAAACGAGCACATGCATATCAGTACTTGGTATCATACCTGCTATTATCCCCTTTGGGTGCCCTTTGGGTGCCCCTTGGGCTTATTATAGCATACGCATGCTACTTAAGGTAGGGGACACCATGTTACAGGTTTTTCTGAGGCTCACCACTTGAGGCGTTACCCGAGTATCGCCTAAACATGGCTTTACGAAACAGGTATACGCTGTGAACTTTAGTCGATCCCATGGCCATATGCAGCATGTACCAGCGGTGTACATGCCACATCCGATTTCATGCTCATCAGTAGGATACAAGATCCAACTGAGGCAGTGTTGCAGCGAACAAGCACACAGCGACCTGTCGAATATCCGCGCGGGAAGCCTTTAGAAGCTAAGGTTGAACAGGAGGAGCTGTCCACACAGACAGACCATGTGAGCAGCAGTGAATAGTTCGCTGCACAAGAAAAGCCTCTTGAGGACAAAACCCAAGCTTAGGACGATGAACACAACATGCGGTGCTCGAATCCCCCGGCCGTTGTTGGAAAACATAGATAGAGGTACACCCCAATACACGTCAACGTTAGGGCATGCACGCGCATACACCCAGGAAAGAAGCGACGCAATCCCGCCTGTTCGGTGCAGTGCTAACTTCACATTATTGCTACTCTTTAACAAAACCGAGGCCGATGTTGAACAGCGAGGCGGGTTCCCCCGTGTGCTTTTGTTTCTAGGGCACACCATATCCACTGAGTTAAGACAGGCAGCCCCACCTTGATGCGCGTGAAGTCGTCAGCTGCTACTCCACCTCAGGGTCTTAGAAGGTTTCCGATGCGTGTGCGGCGCTGAAACGTGACCCACAGCCAATTAAGTCGCCTGGCGACACTGCCGCGGTAAGCACATTCTGGTCTTGATATCAGGTACTGTAGGCTGGTCGTCGAGGATGGGAACATCAGTGACTACTACTGTAGTTGTGCTTGAAAGTTGCCACTTTTTAGGGCCAAAAATACTACGTAGCTGCGCGCAAAGTTCAGATGCTGACGAGACTAGGCGGCGTGAGGGTGTGCAAAACACACAAGCCCCTCTAGTGGTTCGCAAGGTAGACTTTGACACTCCAATTTAGGTCGTGCCCTGTGTAGAACCCTTACTGTAGAAAAGTGCATAAACTGCATAGAGATAGGCGCTCTGTACTACAGTAATACTACAGTAAGTAGCACGAAACTGTTTTTTTGGAGAAAACAAAAAGTGCTACTGCTGTACGTACCTGATGAAAAACAATATCATAATAGCCTAACTTTACAATGAAAAGTACTGCAACACAGGGGGGAAAGACCGACCAGTTTGGGTTAAGGAGCCCGATCAGCCAGAAACCGTTTCGGCCAAAAAAAGGTATACCTCTGACGCGCGCTACGTTCCAGCTAAATTATCGAGGCCCACACACGGCATCCCAGAACGCGGGAATCAGCACGGCATCCCAGTATGCGCAAATTCGCGCAAACCAACCTTACGTGTTCTACTACCTATCGGCACTCGTGCACGTGCGGGGGTAAAGTGTTCTCGGTTGCTGAACGCACCAACACTGAACACCTTGGTCGTAATCGCCCCTGCCAGGAGATTTGGGTGGTAGCATAGGAGGCTAAGAAATAAATAAAATACTACAGTAGGGTTTGCATTGCAAATCTGTGAGATATGCTAGGTAATTAAAACCTATGGTGAGAATGCATCTACTGTTCGTGCTGCCTTCTTCAGTTTGACAGTTACATGCCAGTTCGGGATTTCATGTGTTGAGGATTATGTGGATCTTGGTGGGTGCTTATGTGATGACGCACTCTGGCACTTCCTGTTGTCCCTACTCTCACGGGAGAAGATAATAAACGACTTGAATCATCAAACCATCGATTGTCTGGGTGTCTTGACTACCTTGCTTGGAGCTGACGAACATCTACAGGCCGTGTTTCCTCTACACAGTGCTTCCCATCCGTCCGTACACACGAAGGCTACGCTAAATGTTTACTTCTTATACGGACATGATCCCTCCAGTTAGCTGTCCCCACCTCTCACTGGTTTAGCTCCCTTATACGGCATTTTTCCCCGCCATCTGCTTTCCCCGGTCGAATCTATTATCGGCTCTTCACCACTGGGCGTTGTCCTTCATATCAATAGAGTTGTGTGGCTCAGCTCCAGCCCCAGACGTATATCGCCCACTGCTGTAGACTAGCAGTATCTTCTGAACCAAAAAACATCAGCGCTGACCAACTGAACAGGGGGTCACCTTCGCAGCTCAGCAACGGCGCGTGCTATGATGGAGGTATAAGGTATACCTTTTTTTTGGCTGAAATGGTTTCTGAATGACCTATTAAAAGGCTCCTTAAGGGCGTGTCTTAACTTCACTTCGCGGGCATTGGAACGGAACGAACGTAAAATTATTTGCCTGAAAAAGTGGTGCTGATTGGATATTGAGAAACGAAAACACCGAACAGATTCCAAGCGTTCCAAGCTGTCCGTAAATTTGTAAAGAGGAAGCGTATGTGTCAAAACAGTAATCCTTGTTCAGCAGAACCGAACGGCCCACTTGGAACGAGATTTACGGCAGTTGATTGGTGCTGGAATGTTGCAACTGGTTGCGACATTTGCTGGGAGGCCCACGAGGGCATGAGGCAAAATAAGATGACATGGGAGCACGCGATGGAGCACGTGCAGACGCCACAGGTCTCGCCTGCGGTAGGAGCCACGCGATACGGCCATGGCCTGTACAGGAGGCTCACGAGGGAAAAATTCGGGTGGCGAACGAGACTGTGGCGATAGATATCTAGCAAAAACGCTGGACCGATGTTCACAGAAGCACCAGGATACCTCGTCGAGCCGCGACGGCGATATCATAACTTCTAGATTTGTCCCGAGGTGCCACTTGGACGGCTAGCACTGCTTGGTCTGAGGCATGCCAGGCGCTCTATTTGCGTGTGAAGCTATCCTCTGTACCAGGAGCACTCGCTGCCTACGTGACGGTACCCCTGTCCTAGAGTCCAGCTGCACAGTCCCGAGGCAAATTTCATGGGTTACTTTCTGTTGCGGCCTGTTCCAGGATCGGGTGCCTAAAAATTCGATCGGACACAAACCGCAAAAACAGCATGGAATGGAACGAACGAACGCGAATAGTCTCGTTCCGTTCCAGCCATTCCAAGCTATCGAATGAAGTTAAGACACGGCCTAACCCAGAATCGTCGATTTTTTTTTCGTTCTTGCGTTGCACTATTTTCCGTTTTATACGTAAGGGCCCGAATTAACGAGTATAAAATAAATTCAATTTGGAAAAAATTAAATTCAAATTCGCTTTTCATTGGTCAACACACGCACCAGCACCAAAGATTTTCATTGGTCAACACACGCACCAGCACCAAATATTATGCCCCAAGATCCTAATCTTTGGTGCTGGTGCGTGTGTTGACCAATGAAAAGCGGATTTGAATATATATTTTTTCCAAATTGATTTTTTTTCTTCTTCATTAAAACGGGCCCTAAGGCCGCGGGACTGTTCATCGGGTAGATATATAGCACTTTTGTTTTTCTCCAAAAACAGTTGTCGGGTGGTGAGGTATAGAGCTCCCCAAGTGATAAGTGACCACCCTTATGAGGCAAAAACATGGTGCACCTCTATCGTAGCATGCGTCCAACCGACTCAGAACATGCGCTTTCGTTGGGTTACCCCTCGACCAAAACACCTGCTTGGCGTTACTACAGTAACGCCAAGGCCCTAACCCCTCTATCGCCTTCGTTATCAAAGCTGACGTACGACAGTCACCAGGGGTGTCACCAGGAATCGAGTCTACACCCGCACCCAACGGGACCCACTCGGAAACAAAATAAGGCTACAATGGTGTAGATACTAAAACGATGAAGGCAGACAACCGGAATATGTTGAACACATTCACACCACAACTACAAAAGGCCGATCCAGTATCTAGATATCTATGTACAGTAGATATACTGGATTATATATACTGGATCGAGCCCCAGAAGAGGCCGCCAAAATGAAGGTTGAAAACACGCGCACACACGCAGCCGACCTACAATTGTGGTAGTGGGTTTTCATACACGGTACTGTAGCTACTACAGTACTTGTTGTTATACGTTGTGTTGACCTTCTAATGCTGATCTATTGATACGTCATCTCTGGCTATCAACCGAAACACTGCGGTCTCATATTCAAGCGATAGACATGGTGGTCATGGGTTGCTCCTGGTGCATCGCGTTCCCTGGAATGATGTTGCTGCGTGCTCTCTCTTGGTCAAGCGTTCTCTTGTAGTACGACCAAGAAACCTGCCAACAGCGGGTACGTATATACGTAGAGAGGGAAGGGCACGTGCAAAAAGGCCCGGATCGGTGACGTTTGGAAAAACATGGCAATACCAATGTATTTGGTTTTGGCAGCGGCATCGGCCACATAAAAAAGCCCGCCCAGATGCGTTTAGGGGCGTCGGAGTTTGCGTCCGAACTGTCACACGGTACAGTAGCAGTGGTTTGTATGACACCCCAGGTAGCCGGAACCCCCTCCCCCTCCCCCCACTTGCATAATACAGGCGTAACCAACTTCTTGTGGGGGCCTTGAACAATGCATATATCATAGCAAACCCCACAAGGTGTCAACAACCTCTCAATTCGCTACGGCTAATGGTGTGGTATCTTGCTCAATGTCTCCACAAGGATGTGTCTACGTCCATGTTATGGGGGGTGGGGGGGGAGGGTCCCAATCGCTTCTGCGGCACCTGCAAGGGGCGTGATAGGATGCTTCTACTCGTGCTTCTGCGCGCTCGCGCTAGAAGGCTGACACAAAAGTCGTCCTTTGCACTCTTTGGTGCGTCTAGCCAGGGTATATATATGCAGAGCGTAAAACAAAAAGACGACTTTGGCACGTTGGTTCCATGTGCAAATTTTGTGCGACGTATACTTTCGAACCCACAGTTTGCACGGAATGTATTGCACTTACAGGTGCTTTTACCGCACCAGTGAACCCAGTTGCAACATTACGTTGCAACATTGCGCATGCCTACGATGTCGGAGCAACCATCTCTCCACGTTTTCGTGCGCCCCAAACCCCAAACGGGCACAATAACAAAACCGGACAGGGAATGCCAAAGGTACGCAACTTGCCACCCGCATACACCAATCCATCTGCATGCTACGTACAGTATACATGCCACGGAACTCGAGCACACCTATCATACAACATGCGCTTATTATGTGTGTGCGTCATATACAAGCATGTTATTTTGGTGTTTTTTTGTGTTCGTATCCCTTTTATTATCTTCGCCCTTCTTTCTTCTCTCCCTCTTTGGGTCGTATCTCAGATTCGGGGTCACTAAGAAGGCTCTTCTCCTCCCTCCCCCACTACGGTATACACGTGCCTTTCTTTTTCATCGCGAGAATGTTTCAGCACTCCCTTCCCTCGTCGACTCGCGTCGAACTCCGCCTATACCCACACTACAAGGAAGGCGCTCTCAGCAATTGGCTCCGTTGTGTTTCTACAAAAAACAATGGTCAAAATCTCAACACGGCGGGATTCGAACTCGGGTATCAATGCTACAGTAGTAGCCTTTGTGAAGCTGACCACTACTAGACTACCGGGGCGACCGGTATTAGCTCACCTTGGAATAGTAGACAAGAGTTGCCATATAAGCGGCTATCATCATCAACCGGTGTCGTTCGCCTTGACCCGTGGGGTCTGCCCTCGCCGACGGTTTGCGTGTTAGCGTCATCAGCAGACCGAGGAAGAAGTTTGCCGGCCACGCCAGCATGTACACATTGGCCGCTTGGACGTTCTCGGTTAAAACGGTGGAAAGGCCCACCCCGCCAGCGACTGAGCGGATCAAGCCTTCGGGTTGCGAACGGTTTAGAAGGGGATGCCGGAAGGAGGAAGCAGTGTGAGGGGTTATAGACCACTAACTGTGTTCGACTCGACACCGGGGTGGAAGAAACCAGGGCGGACCGGACCTCGCTAGTGCCATCACTACTAAACTCCTAGGGCTGGGCACTGACTGGCTGACTCAGTCAGTAGCGATGTATACTGTCGTCAAAATCAACCAGTGCACTGGATTTGCAGCAGGATATTGTCTCTACTTCCTCCTCTCTCGTTCCGAAACGCATTTGGTGGGTTTCCGTACTATAATATGGCGTGTTTCTTGGACGTACATGAGGAAAATACCTACTGGCGAATATACTGGCCGGGTCAATCAGTAGATTACTACTGCCAGTAGATTACTACTTCCAGTACATACTGTGCCAGTGCCCAGCCCTACAAAACCCTATTTATTCCGGGTTGAGCACACCCCGATAAAACAGCTGTTCAAACTTCTTTGCGGCGCCTCTACAGCTAACCCTGATCCTAACCGTCCGGGTTTGATCGCAACCTGTCTGCCTTCTGTGGTCTACTCTGTGGTTGGTTGCTCATATATCAATCGGAACACGCAACCAACGAATGCACACGCTGGCGCGCTGGGATGGAAAATGGCCAAATAGTTGTCATGGCGGGTTATTTGTAGGTTTGGTACAGTAGACAGCTGCCCGTCGAACCCGTACCTGTACGCACACTGGATACACGGGAAATATGGGACCCGAAAGGCTCTCTCTACTGTACACGCCATTGCCCTCATTTGCAACCAGTACCACGGTACGTGGTTCGCCATGACACTACAGTACTTGTATATTCCACATGAACAGGAGACTCGCATAACTACCTTGCACATGTAGGAGCACGAAATATAGAATAAAGGTTGCCTTCATTTTTTGGATAGCCTTCACGAGCTCCAGGCAGTCCGCCGTAGAAGCAACGTGGCTTATCACGCAGTCTCTCGAGTACTGCAATTCGTGGAGACGTGCACCGGACGGACGGGAGAGCGATGGACATCGCCATATGAGCAGTCAGTCACGCGAGTAAAAAGTAGCGTTCCATCCAAGCGCCTCAGACCCTCAAAATAGACAACAGAAATACTGATCCGGGATCGGCACAAGGCGCGAGCACGAGAGTCCTTACCACCACAAACATTAGCTTGGGTGGGAACGAGCGAATCCGACAGACACGCAGGGGTTGAAGTGTGTCTTCGTGGAATTCTAGAGCTCCGCGCCACCAAATTCCAGTGAATACTGTGTACCAGGTACTGTAACGAAGGATATTAGCTATTGCAGACGCACGCACCCTGGTCTCCGATCCACCTGTCCCTAGTCTCTCACCGCTTCGTAGTTCGTTTCCTTTCCGTAGATGTATGCAAGTTGGTTTCTTCTGCTCGCTGTCTCAATAGCTTCCTGCAACGATCAGTCTCCTCTCAAGGACTTGCAGGTCTTGTCTCAACTACTCCTCTTCGTACCTCCAGTGCTACACAACAGATCTCCGTATCAAACCTTCGACAATACCTTGCAGTAACGATCGCTCTACTCAATCTCGCTTCGCAATCACTCAAGCTCTCGTCAGATCAAGTTCTCTTCCGTTTTTCCCTCAATGGTATTGTGTTTTTTTGGGTTGGTTTTTGGACTGACCGAGAACGGAGCTCTCTCGACTGACTGGAGTTGCAGTCTTTAGGAAGCATTCCGTTACGTACGTATTTTACGTTACGTCCGGGCTAATCCGCCGCAACAGTACTTCAGTAGCTCAAACTGGAGAAAATTACGCAAATCTCGCGCGTAAATTCGCCCTCCATTGTGCCATCATTGTGCCAGCTGATCCATTGCGCCCCCGTTTCGGTGACTTTTGAAGGCAGCTCGCAGTCGATCCAGCCAAGCTCCGCGCAGGCGGGAGTGGCAGCGCCGCTTTCGTTGATCCTTGTGTAGCAGGATAGGCCTGCTGATGTTTTGTTCTCCCAAGACAATCTACTGTACCAAACGAGACGCAAACACTTGCTTGTAGTCTGGGTTTACCCAGCTCTGTACCGTGGTTGCATGAGCTGCAAGATCCGCAGAGCTGGTGAAGTACGCCTGTGGTACGACCTGGTATTTTTCTCGAAGCTACTCGATAGCCAGGAGTAGTCGCGAGAGTGCGCAACTCGTGCGTCGTATAAACTTTTCCCCATCTAAAGATTCGAAAGCATTGATTTTCCTTTGCCCTTCACCAGATCGACCGAAGACATTGGGCAACTTCGAGCCATCCAGCGGTAGGGAAGCAGCAGATTTTTCTGAGCTCCTCACATGAGGAGCTCAATATCTCACCCGAAACATGACTTCGGAAAAATTCGTTCGCGCAACCCGACCGAACCTTAACCTTCCAATGCGGTAGTCCAAAAACAAATATACCAGTAAAACAATAATAGAATCCGGTGGTTACTCACGCGAGGAGCACAACCGGCCAGAAAACACTGAGCCTAAAAGTGGTACCCCTACCGTGAGATTGCTCAACTTTGCAGTGTATATATGTATATGTACCACACGCACGGCGTAGAACTGTAGACAATAAAGCACATCGTGACCGAAAATGACATATAGTCTGCGACGTTACTACGATAGAGGTATAGGTATACCTTTTTTTGGCTGAAACGTTTTCTGAACGACTAATAGTATGCTCTCCTTAACCCAAAATCGTCTGGGTTTTACGCTTTTGTTAAAACTATTTTCTCGAACATACTTAGTAGGTCATGAGATTGTTCATTGGGCATTATCACTTTGTATTTTACTCCGAAAACCGTCTTCCGGTGAGGTATGGAGCTCTTCAAGTGAGGAGCTCGGAAAAAACACACGGGGCGCCTCTATCGTACCACGCGTCATTACGTTGACCGCGATACCCGAGAACGCTGGTAAGCTCTCTCTCACCTCCCTTTTCAACGAATTGGGAGAAATATCGGACATAGCGTCGTAAGCTGCGCTCACGAACAGAACGGTCATCAAGCCAATAACCAAGTCGCTCGCCGCCAATAGCCCCACCCCTGGACAGTGCGAGTAGCCGGCAAACGTAAAAACGCGTGTCATATGTTGTGCAATCATTACGCGACTCTTCACCCTGGACCCCCTGCTGCTCAGATAGCGTGCCCGAACCAAAACCCTTTATTGACGATAACCGCGTACAGGAGCAAAACAATCCAGCCTCGATACTGCTGCTATATGCATCGCATCCCTATGAATAGGCGGGTTACAATTCAAAAGTCTCGTGTGTGTTATGTTTGTACGCCATGTCTCTTGCAAGCGTGAAACGTCTCTTCGTTTTAGACAGCTTTGCGATATCGCTGCGTGGGAATTTCTATCGTAAGATGGGCGGAGTTTGTGTCTGGTGGGTAGTACGTGGTGGCAGCATGAAGTTGTTGCAGAAAGACAGACAGAGAGATAGGCAGTCAGACAGACAGACAGACAGACAGACAGACAGACATACAGACAGACAGACAGACAGACAGACAGACAGACAGACAGACAGACAGACATACAGACAGACAGACAGACAGACAGACAGACAGACAGACAGACAGACAGACAGGCAGACAGACAGACAGACAGACAGACAGACAGACAGACAGACAGACAGACAGACAGACAAGACAGACAGACAGACAGACAGACAGACAGACAGACAGACAGACAGACAGACAGACAGACAGACAGACAGACAGACAGACAGACAGACAGACAGACAGACAGACAGACAGACAGACAGACAGACAGACAGACAGACAGACAGACAGACAGACAGACAGACAGACAGACAGACAGACAGACAGACAGACAGACAGACAGACAGACAGACAGACAGACAGACAGACAGACAGACAGACAGACAGACAGACAGACAGACAGACAGACAGACAGACAGACAGACAGACAGACAGACAGACAGACAGACAGACAGACAGACAGACAGACAGACAGACAGACAGACAGACAGACAGACAGACAGACAGACAGACAGACAGACAGACAGACAGACAGACAGACAGACAGACAGACAGACACGACCCCAATATACCGTTTTTGATGGGTCTTACTATTTGTACCGCTGCACATTGTGCACAAATGTACAGTGACTAGCAAGGTCTCCGCGATTTCAAAATACAAAGCGCTTCATCGTCCGTTTTGAAACCGCCAATTATTTTTGGGGCTGTCACTAGGTTGTGGAGGTCGGGTTGGACGTAGTGCTCTCTTTTATTTATTTATGTCATTCATTTATTTTACGAGTTACCCCCCGGCGGAATGGTAAAAATAACGCTCACCACACTTCCACTATGCTGTACGAGTTTGCAGACGAGTTACAGTACAACATAGCCGTCCCGTCCGCGAAAAATGAAACTAAACAGGGCGACCTTCGTCAGCGCCAAGGGAGGTGCTACACCTCTTCGCCGATGGCACTTCACTCATCATATCATACAACTTATAACGCCATCATCTCTCTCGTGAAACGCTCTATAGGTAGGTATACCCTCCGCTTAAAGTACATGCGGCTGCGAATTGCGACGCGCTGCACGTAATATATGGATACATGTGCGTACGGACTATTGTATAGTGCTACGACAGCGAGAGGGTGTACCCCCATTTTTCCCTACAGCCTTTACCCCACTCGAGCGAGGGCTTCTAGCTGCATCCTACTCAAAACCCCCCTTGAATATATACGAGGTCTTGTGTCTGCGTAACGTCCCCGGTGGAATGACAGGTGAATCTCGTCCCTGTTAGAGTCAAGGTCGTGAGTTCGAGCCCCCCCGAGTGCATGCTCGTAGATACTTTTTCTCACAAAACATATCTTGACTAGTGGAAAGCGCGAGAGCGTGCGTGAGTTAGTAAAATTCGATGAAAATAGACGAGCGTTGGGAATGCTGAACCCTCTGCGCGATACAAAAATCAAGGCACGAACCGTTGTGGGGAGGAGGGAGAAGAGCCTGCTTTGTGACCCAGGATCTGAGTTACGACTACGAGTACGGAGGGAGAGGGACAGAAGTGCAAAGATAAAAAATGGGATGAAAACAAAAATGACAAAAAAAAAGGTAACAAGCAACCCCATTTTGTTGCGCATGAGTTTCGACGAAATCCTCGATCTCACAGCTGTTTTTTTTTTTTTTTGCTTTTTAATTTTACAAACTTTCGCTAAACCGAAAGGCATACTCGTACCTTATTTCATCAGACTGCGAATCAGTACTTGAGTTTTCGCTCGGCCGAGTGGGCTCTGGGCAGCTGAAACAAAATCCCCAAAGTATGACCTCCCTCTCCCTACCTTAGCACCACCCTATGCTATGCGCCTCGTACAGCATGACCGCTAGAAAAGGGAGAGGGGCGTTCGCACGTGGTGAATTTATCACCACATCAGTACGGCAAGTTCTGCAAGTTCACGTTTACACGGGATATTCACAGCAGAGCAGTAACACAATCCCGTAACCTGCGGTCCGGAGAAATTAGGCACATACATATATGTGTTTTTTGTCTTACCGGCACGGAGAGAGCAGCAGCCGCAACAGCTGCTCGATGGGTCCGGTGGTAAATCCAGCAGCGGCGGAGTATTCGCGTTACGAATTGAGAGCAGAAGTTGCGCACAAGGTTTGATATTACGTTTGACACCAAGGAAGACGCATCACAGCAGGGGAGGGGAGAAGAACCTATTTCGTGACCCCGGATCTGAGCTACGACTACTTACTGTAGGAAGGAGGGAGAACAGAAGGCCGAAGATAATAAGTAGGATGAAAAAAACAAACAAAAAATGCAACTTTAGGTCTAAGAATGTCCCTAACGTAGAAACTCGCACTTTCTGGATGCAATTAATTTCCGTTACGAATTAATCAACCCCAACCAACACAGACCGACGCTCTCGGAACTGCGCTCATTTACAATCATCACAACGAGATAGATTCGAGTTTGACCGAAAATTGGCCGTGATGTTCACAACTATGCACCTTAGCTACGTACGGAAACTTCCATGGAAGTAAACCGTATTCATTTCCTTGGAAGTACAAACAGTTCCATGGTTCCGTAGAAGTTTCTGTTTGAAGAGGGCCTCCCGCCACGTCGGCCACGGGACAGGTCTAGTATGGTTCTGCGCGGCGGGCTACATCGTTTTCCATATATCCTGTTTATAAATCGTCCATGTGTAGGTTTTTGTGATGGGTGGGACGGTGTACCAACTGCGAACAGGGGGTGCATTCATGCCGTCGCTTCCATTTTTTATTTTTATTCGGAAGTAAAACGTGAATTTACTTCCAATTCAATCACCTGGGAGTGAAACCATTTTCATGGCAATACCAATTTTTTCATACCATAAAAACAAATTCGATGGAAGTGAAGTTTTACATCCATGAAAGCAAAACGTTTTTTTGTGGAGTAGCCTTTTACTTTCATAAAAGCAAAACGAATTTCATGCATAAAAGCGAAATCATTTTCATGGAGCAATATTTTGCTTCCATGACGGCAAATTGCTGTACGTCTATGGAAGAAACAACACTTTCATAAAATTACGTTGACTCATGCGGAAACGTTCATGGAAGTAAAGGTTCCTTCCATGAAAGTGGTTTTACTTTCGTGGAAGTAAAATTATATTTCCATTAAAGAAACAATACGTTCATGGTTGAAAACTACAAGTAAATCTTTACTACCATGAAAGAAAAACACTTTCATGGTACTTAAATGGAACTAAAAACAATTGAGGGAAGTAAACGTTTATTTCCACGAAACTAAAAACCATTCATGGAAGTAAAGTGACTTTCTGTACAAACTTGCATGGAAGTAAGAACACTTCCTTCCATTGTTCCGTAGAAGTTTCCCGTTGAATAGGGCCTTCGGCCACGAGACAGCTCTAGTGTGCTTTCGCGCTACGCGCTACACGACTTTTAATATCCCGTTCAAAGTTGGTCCACGTTTTGATAATCGGGATGGGCCCACTTCGGGTGGAACAACGTACCAACTGGGAGCAGGGGGTGAATGCATGCCCTCGCTCCCATGTTTTACGTCTATATACGTAATTAGTTTATTCACTTCCAATTCAAGCTCCCGGGAGTCAAAAATAATCCTTCATAGCAATGAAGTAACTTCCATGGAAGTAAACAAACTTCCATGGAAGTACAAGTTTATTTCCATGGAGGTAAAGGCACTTTCGTAGTCTCAATAGCCTCCCTGCTAGACGAACGATATAAGTACTTCACGTTACTCATATATCACCTTGATAAGCCCAAATCAGCAAACATCAATCTCCCAAGCTATTATACTTCGTATATCTTACTCAAGAATCCCAAATAACCAACCGTGAAAACCCAAATTCAAATTTCCGAACTATAGTCGTACGGGTTTTCACTTCAATATCGACCCGGGAATCAACAGTCGTAGCCTTCCGGGTCCAACGGTCAGCAGCTGAGTGAAACAGGCAGAGTATAAACATTTGTTTTTGTTCATGAATCTGGAAATATTATCAACAAGTGCTGGATCATATCCACACTTAATCTATAGCACATATAAAACACACCGATATAGACTGTCACTTTCTCCTGTGAACCCTGCCGTACTTTAACCCCCCCGGGAGGGCGGGCGGGTTCTTGTTTCAACTCGCCGAGCTCCCATCCAGTCCCAGACCCACGAGTAGAGCTCCGTACTATTCATAATTGGTACTCTTCCTTTCTATTTCAACCCTTCCCAGCCTCCTCTACACTTCCAGTGCAACCACTCACTGCAACCTCCCAACATGATGACCCTCTTCCCCTTCCCCTATCAATCACGCCAACGATTCAGTACCTCTCCACAAACTCCACATTTCCATCGTTCAGCCTACCACGTGAAAATCGGTATTCACAATTCGCAACCTCAAAGCTCAAAAGGATATTCAAACGAAAGGAATTGCAAAGGAAAAACAGCAACCGCAATAAATATATCTCAAAGATCAAATACAAAAAATCAATCATCAAAATCAATTCTCAGAGATATACAATCAGATCCTCAAATCACATGAACACACAAAACAAAATCGGTTCTCATTAGCGTTGCTGCGCACGAAACACTCGATTCGTTCAAACTGCTAAACACGCAACACCCAAACCACTCGGATATCAGTAATATTAGGTTAAAATACTAAAAACTAAAAAACCAGTACTCGTAGCCTCCGTACGGGGGAAATACTAAAAATCTATTAATAGTCAATCGGCAACATCAAGAACCATAGTTCCTGTCCCTGAATTTATTTGCCTGCCAGTGTATGTGTGGACGACCTGCATGTCCACATACAAACATTTCCAGTTCCGCAGACCACGGACGCACGTATGTAGTCGCATTCAAGAATTCCAAGAGAAACGTCCATTCGTTAGCTTTCTCATTCGACCCGGCTACAACAATTTTCCATCGCGAACTGAATGGGATACAGAGAAGCACTCATGAATCACGATCAACCGAGCCTAGCACGAACATAGGTGTATCTCACACATAGCCTCCCGACCCGTACTTGGAATCGCATGCAGCAGGTAAGGAGGGGGGGAGGGGGGGTTCACCGATGTGACGGGCCGGGACGGGCGGTTGATTCAATGGTGGACACACACGATGTAGAACTTCCTCAGGGTGCATGAAGACATGGAGTATACTGTAGAATCTAGAACGATCAGACATAAAAGTGACATTATTGGGGCACCCCCCTGATGTATGTATGAAAATGTACGTCGGGGACACACATGTCAGTTGTCTCATCTTTGGTACGGATCTTACCGAACATACCCTTCCTTGCATATTGATATTTGCTACGAGTAGATGCGATCTGGACCAAACAGCCTGTACATCCGTGCTGACCAACGGAGACACCATACTATTTGGGCCAAAGCAGCCGTCCGGGATCAATACACGGAATCTTCCCGGGCCACACCTCACAACACGCCACCAGTAACTTAAAGTCTTGCCTCGGATAAGTGTCCTAACTTTACTCACGGCCCGCTGTCAAAACTTACGTACGGCAACCACGAGTGGCGCTGCCAGACACTGAAGCCACACTACAGTAACCGATATCGAAATTCCTCCAAAAGCGTATGGCATGCCCCGAAATCGAAGAATACGGACAACCAGCATACAAACACAGCAAACACTGTCAGTGAAGACAGCGGACCGACGTACACACGATATCGCCAACCAGAAGTGACTGACGAAACCTATGTATGGGTTCGAGAACAACTGCAACATCGCAACCATTACCTTGTGGGAATATTCACAGTCACGCGGTAGACATTGTTTGTACTCATCAAAAACCGCAATCTAGAGTAGACCATATCTTGATGTATCGGGCCCACAATTACGCACGCTGTTCAAACCAGAGCAGCAGTATTCATAGCAACCATTGGCTGCCCCCGGTTATCTTCATTCCATGACGCACGGGCGTGGGCAGTCGTCTCGTGGTCAAGCGTTGCTTTGTAGTACGACCAAGAGACCTGAAAATGATCAAGCGAATCTTTGGTGAGTAATTAAAACAGGAGATGCACATACATGAAGAGGGTGCAGGCCGATGAAGATGGCGAAACATATATGTATGATTATGCAGACAAAAATCAACGGACATATGGGCGACGAGTGCAGACAGACAGACGCGTTTTACTCTTATACGAATACGGCAGGGGCTTATGGGGGCTTCCCAACTGAGCAACTGTGCACCCAACTTCGTTTGCTTTTTTTTATATTGTGTTTTCGTTTGCAGACCTACTTACAAGTCAAACGCTGTACATAGGACTTCACGTTACATTTCTTCTCAACCCTCTTTTGGACTGCACTCGCGTGACGGGCGCAGTTGGGGGACGAATTACTTGGGATCAGAGGCAGATACATTTTTCGTGTAGATACGGGACTTTAGTGTCTCACTTTCAACTTGGGTCTGCGGCAAGCTCCTCTTTCTTAGCTTTGTGCCGTGCAGGACACGGCAGGTGTCGGTGATTTCCGGGCACGGCAAGCCAGGCGTATGTGACACGAGGCAAGACACAAGCTCATGACATATGAAGAGTCACGACAGCCGTCAAAAGTAATGTTTTGGCGACCAGGCTGCGTGATTCCGCACCTCAACTACCGTCAGATATACGTATACATATATATATATGGCTGCTTTTAGTACAAGATCCAATATCCACGATATTGGAGGGACGTCTTGTGATCATGCAAGATCTCGTGTGCCGGATATCCCCAACTGACGTTGTAGCAACAACCAGTGACCCGCCTATAGTGCAGTACTAAATGGATTGAAGGCAGTTGTCGAGTTAAGATACAGAGCTCGGCAAGTTAGGAAAGAGCCCCAGACAATCCCCGGTGCATCTCCTGTCATTGTGTGTGTGTCCGCATCGGCCGCGAGACCACACGCCTGGCACGGTTGGGTTTAGAGGATGCTGGCAGTGTCGGGTCGAGGCGGGGCTAGGGGTACAAGGAGAGGGGTTTGCACTTTTTTTTGTATTCAGAACATTCACAACTCGGACAGGTCTACGTAGATCTTCCGAAGCGGAATATGGTACATTTCCGACTTGAATCATCTACGACTGTCTGTAGTACGAAGCTAATGTTGCCGGGTGGGACCCTTGCAAATCCGCATAGGCTATTGATAGCACACGTTTCTTGAAATGAATCTGCACTGCTAACTGTACAAAATATGCAAGATCCTGCACCACCTCTCAGAACGGCAGCTCGGTAACTAAGTTATCTAAAATCGCGACCTCTCCAAGGTGTGCAAACATTTGTCACTCGCTGGACTCCCCATTTGGAAGGCTATGCATACCCCATAGTTTTACATCCTGTGTTCCTGCACTTAGGAGTTCCCCGATACATTTGGATGTGCCTCAAGAAAACATATACCCGATATGGTTGGATCTTATGTTGCATGACCAATATGTTTGGATCCGATGTGTCTCAATTTAGGAGCTACCCGATATTTTTTGATCCGATTAGCCTTAACTGAAGATCTACCCGTTATTCGTTGGATCCGATATGCCTCAATTAAGGAGCTACCCGATAATTTTGGATCCGATATGCCTCAATTTAGGAGCTACCCGATATTTTTGGATCCGATGTGCCTCAATTTAGGAGCTACCCGATATGTTTGGGTCCGATGTGCCTACATTTGGGAGCTACCCGATGTGTTGGATCCGATGAGCCTACATTTAGGGCCCATATTAACGAAGACAGCAAACACGTCAAAATGGAAAATCAAATATAATTTGGATGTGATTTTGCAGAAACAAACTGGTTTGCGTCCTATTGAGAAATAGTGAATTGCTTATTCCAATATTTCTGAAATGGGAAAAAAGAGCGACGCCTCACAACGCCCAGGTGAACAAATCCGACAAGAAGAGTAGACGAGAGGGAAGGCATGCATCAGCGCGTGCGCGCCGCCGCCAGCATACGTTTGCTTTTTGCCGCCCAGGCTAGGAAACTATCGCTCTCAGGGTTTCCTGGGTGGGCGTAGGGATCCCTAGACAGCCACGGGCGAGACAGCGACGGCGATGGTGCTAGCGGCGTCTTGAGCGTATCCTGCTGTTTTTGGGTCGATCACTCGGTTTTTGATCGGGTTGGGGCATCGAGCTGTTTGAAAAGTTGGGATTGCGACCGCCATGATTGCTTTTAAGGCGCCACCGCCGGGGTTATCTGTGCTACGTATGGTCTGTAGGCGTGGGCGCGGCTGTTGTCTCGGTGGCCTCGCGTTGTGGTTCACGTGCTGTCGCCTCGGTCGTGGTCATCGATACGATCAGGAAATGCGCCAGGTTGTACCGGGGGCGTTTACGCGCCGTGGACATGCGGTCCAAGGTCCAAGTCGGCCAAACTCCCAAATTGATTTTAATTCTGCCCAGAAAATGGTCCTGGGACCTTCTTGGTTTGTTCGTCCAATTCAAATATAATACTCCCCAAAATCCTGATACTTGGTGGTGGTGCAAGTTTAAACCAATAAAAAGCGAATTTGAATTTTCTTCTTTCCAAATTGAAATAAATTTTGTATTCGTTAATAATGGCCCTTAGGAGCTACCCGATATTGTTTGATCCGATGAGCCTCAACTGAAGGTTTACCCGTTATTTGTTACATCCGATGTGCATCAAGTTAGGAGCTACCCGATACTTTCGGATCCGATGTGCCTCAATTTGTGAGCTACCCGGTATTTTTGAATCCGATGTGCCTCCATCTGTGAGCTACCCGATATATTTGGATCCGATGCGCCTAATATTTAGGAGCTACCCGATATTTTTGGATCTGATGAGACTCAACTGAGGATCTACACGATACTTGTGGATCCGATGTGCCTCAATCGAGGTGCAGAGCCGATCGCCTGAATGGCGTAAGTGGGCTAGCATAAATGAGACCCCCCCCCCTACGTAGCACCAGTCATACCTTGAAGAAGTAGCAGACAAGCAGGATATTCAAGGCGTGCCCCAGGACCCCGGGATCGGTAGTGAATAGTTCCAACCCATGAATTTCTTCGTTCGTTGACCATTGAAGTTGTAGCGACGCTAACACCCGAAGCAAGAGGTTCGCTGGCCCCGACAGCATGTACAGCTTGGCAGCTCGCGAGCGCTGAAATGAAACGGCCCACATGCCTACCACGCCGGCCATGACACAGAAGAAGCCTTTTCATTTCAAAGGGTTCGGACACGGTTTGGCGAGGGGGGCAGACACGCGTGGGTGGACAAATGGGCAACCGCTGTGCACAACGAAGTGATAAGCAGAGGGGAAGGCCGGGCTGAACTTCGTCTAGATTACGCGACTTTCTTCCGATTCGAGAAAAACTTATCACACAAATACTGTACGTACGTGTTAAAACTATTTGCTGTGCTATACGGGAAGCTCTGTTTCGGGTGTTGCCTCGGGCAATCACATCGGGTTTTGCTTTCCGGGCCCCATCATCTAAAAGAGTAGCATCAAATTGTCAGTCATTTCTGACACCAGCAGGATGATAAAACAAGCACCGAGAACAAACTCTATTACAGCGGACCATGTAAAACTAGGACCAAACATTGTTAGTAAAACATAGACAAATGTATAGGTTTTTGTGTGTACCGTAGGTCCTATTTACTACATTAGCCCACCCGTAATAGTCGATACTTTATGGGTTGATATTCTGACGCGTATTTTGGGCGACAAAGTTCGGGCCTCTTCCGGTCTAGTCTTTGTTTTCCGCTCGAAAAAACAGAAGTGACACGTGGCCGCCAGATAACCATGCTAATCCCTGAGTTGGAAGCCGGCTAAACAGCTGTCTTAGCGGCCCGTCGAACCATGACATCTACAGACAATAGTTTAGCTCAAAAATTGAAAAGCCGGGCGTGACGACGCACGTCCGAGAGCTCGAGCGGGTATTCCTAGTACCAGTCTGTTCATCATCGGAATATTTTGAACAGTAGTATCTGCAGCACGCATTGTCGGGCGGTACAGAAAAAAATGATAATAAGAGCTTAATATGCAGACCTTCCACGCGGACGATCGCCAGAAGAGGTTTATAGATGCCCTTGAGGAAGTGGAGAGCGTCATTGATCTCCCGGCACTCCTCTGTGTGAGCAATGGCTACATTGTAGCACTCGTGCAACATTCGCTAGTCGAGGCGTATAAGGAAGAGAGAAGCAAGTCACATCGGCGAGAGAAAAAGGAGAAATCAAGAGTAAGTATATAGGGCTCGATCCGAAAAACATCAGCGCAACCGTCATTGGGCATGGTGCACATTTGGAGCAAGGTGCGGTTTCTATTCTTCTTGATTTTCCGCAGTATGCTCGACACCTAGCATTTGGAGCATACTATTGTATCTGGTGCTCCTTCTGGGTGACTCCATCCAGAAAATTGGGCGCATCGATAGGCCAACCGTTGTCCTTTGAAGCAGGCCGATGGGGGCATCGCCGTACACATGCACTATGTAGTTGTCAAGACCTATATAGAAACCGCAGGACGATCTGTATTGCTACGCATTGATCGCGATATCCAAGCGGCGGGTAAACTCACCTCCCGTTCCAGAGCATCGAATGCTTGTTCAAATTCGGATGTGTACATGGCGAGGAAAAAAAAGTCCAAGATTCCTTTCACGATGTCGAATGCCGCCAGAAGTCCAACTCCTGCACAACAAGTATTATAGTCGCCCAACACACGGCATGCCATACTGCAGTTAATGCCGAGAAACGTCCCCCAAAAGAACACCCCAATTATGATGGCGATTCATGTGCAAGAACGAAGCTCAATCCTACCACTACTGCTACCTCCGAGAAGTATTTGAGTGTTGATTCGCAGTGTAACGAGCAGAGCGGAGAGATCGCCTGTGCTCGAGAAACGGCGGAGGCGATCCATCTTAGATAAGGGAGTGCTTCATTAACTACTTGATACGGGATTTCTGTAGTGAAACTGGAATACTCCAAAGGCAAGTTCGGTAGGGTATACCGGTACCGGGGGTATATTTGTTGCGCGTACCGAACTTACCGAAGTGTCGGGTACCGGTATTGAAAAAGTATCGAACTTACCGAAGTGTCCGGTACCGGTATTGAAAAAATACCGAACTTACCGAAGTGTCGGGTACCGGTATTGAAAAAAAACCGAACTTACCGAAGTGTTCGGTAGGGTATTAAGCACACTACCGAGAAAATACCGGTACCCCCGGTATTGTGGACTACCAGTAGGGTATACCGGTACCCGGGGTACATTTAGGTGAGCGTACCGAACTTACCGAAGTGTCAGGTACCGGTATTGGAAAAATATCGAACCTACCGAAGTGTCGGGTACCGGTATTGAAAAAGTACCGAACTTACCGAAGTGTTGGGTACCGGTATTGCAAAAATTCCGAACTTACCGAAGTGTCGGGTACCGGTATTGCAAAAACACCGAATTTACCGAAGTGTCGGGTACCGGTATTGGAAAAATACCGAACTAACTGAGTGTCAGGTACCGGTATTTACCGAGGAGTCACCCCCGGTATACTTCGGTACGTACCCTTGTTACCGAACATGCCCTAAATAAATGTGTACTTGTAGCAACAGCAAACAGATGGCGGCGCCAATGACGGAGAAAATGGCAATGCTGCCGCCGCCATCCCAACCACGTAGCAATCGGAAGCACGGTTAGCAGCAGTACCAGCCCCAGCAAGAGCAACAACAGAACACAGCAGCAGAGGGGCAGAAGCAGCAGCTCCAACTTGGGCAATGCGCTGCTGCTGTGGGCTCTACTGTATATTTGATACAGTTCACACGGGCCACTGCCATCGAGTGCTACGCTTGAAGCCCGTTCTATACCCCAATCTCCCAACGTCGAAGCTCGGCATACAGTTTAGATCATCGGCCACCTCGCGCAGTGCTGCTGCAGCTGCTGCTGGTACATCACTGTTTGAATACAATTAGAGCAGCGATGGATTCGGGATGTCGCGTTGAAGTCCGTACATAGGATGCATGATACGACGAGTACTTTCTCCGGTGAGCAGTCGGAGCTTCTCCCACTACACGAGGCTACGAAGAGCGTGCCATAGCACCGCCTCGGCGGCGCCTCGAACCCCACCGGCGCGACTTGGTGATAAAATCATCTATCCTTTCGCTCCGTACTCTCAGCGATTGTTATGTTGTCTCTGCAGCCGTTCATGGTGGGTGTGAGATGAGTGCGTTGTGTCACCCCAGAGCCAAGGACCAGATGGATATATGAATGTAGAGAAGACTGCTGCTGCTGCCACAAATAAAGACCAGGTACCTTGTACAATGTCATAATGTTGTGTCCGTATTGCATACATACCCGGTTACCCGGTATCGAGGCCGCACCGATCACCGCCGGTATTGTAGTCGAGGGTATACCGGTACCCGGGGAATGTTCGGGTATGCGTACCGAACTTACCGAAGTGTCGGGTACCGGTATTGGAAAAGTACCGAACTTACCGAAGTGTCGGGTACCGGTATTGGAAAAACACCGAACTTACCGAAGTGTCGGGTACCGGTATCGAAACAATACCGAACTTACCGAAGTGTCGAGTACCGGTATAGAAAAAGTACCAAACTTACCGAAGTGTTCGGTAGGGTATCGAGCCCGGTACCGAACAAATACCGGTACCCCCGGTATTGCGGTCGAGGGTATACCGGTACCTGGGGTATATTTGGGCGGGCGTACCGAACTTACCGAAGTGTCGGGTACCGGTATTGGAAAAATACCGAACTTACCGAAGTGCCGGGTACCGGTATTGGAAAATACCGAACTTACCGAAGTGTCGGGTACCGGTATCGAGGCCATACTGAACTTACCGAAGTGTCGGGTACCGGTATTTACCGAGAAAATACCCCCGGTACAGTTCGGTACGTACCCTACCGAACATACCTTTGGAATACTCCTCTGCTACGCGACGAAGGCGGGTCATACTCCGCCGGCAACTTGCTGGATGATGCATTTTCATGCTTCATCCTGTGCTGTCTCACTACTGTAGATAGCTCGATGACGAAACAAAAGAGAGAGTTTCGTTTAATCACTTGGAATCGTTTTCTCGCAATTTCGCGCTGTCTGTATGAGTCATGCCCGATACCAAGTATTGCGACGTACGTCATAATACTTGCCTAAGTACTCTTCAAGGTTAAAACATATTGGGCGTTGTAGCGCTTAGCAAGAAGCAGCCGCGATATCGCTGGCATCGATCTCCATGGTGAGGGATACGATGTGTGTGTACTGCACGTATACCAGCTACTACCGCTATTGTGGCAAGATATTTCTTCGAAAATGTATGCAGACAGACAGGCAGACAGACAGACATGCAGACAGACAGATAGACAGACATACAGACAGGCATACATATAGACAGACAGACAGACAGGCAGAGAGACAAAGAGAGAGACAGACAGACCGACAGACAGACAGACAGACAGACCGACAGACAGACATACAGACATATAAACAGACAGACATACAGGCAGACAGACAGACAGACAGGCAGACAGGCAGACAGACAGACAGACAGGCAGACAGACAGGCAGACAGACAGACAGACAGACAGACAGACAGACAGACAAACAACTACTCGTATGGGTATTTTCTCCATCGCCCGTGTGTCGTCGATTGCACAACCAACCGCGTCAGGCTCTAGATGTACTCCCCTGGTTCTGCCGGTGTGAACCGCAAACCGTGGCAAGTGAAAGTTCGAAAATACACCACACGACCTGTAGACAAGGAAGCGTGGTGTACCCATGGTACTGCATCGAAACAAGAGCACCGCGTAAACGCACTACACGTACGTATGCATTTTAATGTAACATCGCGGAGATAAACAGGATTTTTTGTTTCTTACCGGTACGGAGCGTGAAGAAAAGGCAACACGTGCTCGATGGGTCCAGTACCAATCCACAGGTGGGGGGCTCGCAGTGCAAGTTGTGAGAGCAGATGTATTGTCAGTACATTTGACACAGAAGTACACCTACCGGGTACGAACCGTCATGTTCAGGGGAGACAACTAACTACATACAGCATTTCGTTGAACGGGTTTAGCGAATACAAACCACGCACGAACGCGACCTGCTGTGTGCCATATAAATTGTGACGAACGCTACCATACGGCGAGGGTTCACACCTGCAATTTGCGCCAGGCTCCTCAGCCCAGGGGGTGTATACGTCAACATAAAACGGGTGTACACAAAACTTGTACGCCTGGCTCGATGGGCAGTCCCATACCCCAGGTTTTGATCGAAACACATCGCGAAGAACTGGAACAGGCATGCCTCGTAGGGCAGGCCTTTATTGGGCAGTTCTTGACCTGAAAAGCCTCAATCACGCACAAAGAACTTGTCCAAAAAGTGTCACTGGGACCACCCACGTGTGGATCACGAGATTCTACAAGTACCAGGAATATAAAAACAAAATAACTGAAAAACACAGCTGTGAGATCGAGGATTTCGTCGAAACTCATATTTGCTACGTGGCTGGGTGCAATACTTCGATCGCGCGTACTTTCGGGTTTTATAGGTCCTCATGCAGGATGTATATCCCGTATGAGGGGGACACTATATATGGCTGTAGAATCCAGGAAGCGTGTGTCGTGTCTATTTGTGGGGGGAAAAATAAAATACATGAATGAAATAGAAATTTAATAGTCTGAAATTAACATACTATTGTGTTCCGAGTATATGCATCGGAAGTAAATACAATGCAACAAGCCGCGCCTACTTTGTTATACGAAAATTGAACAAACGCGACCTACGGATCAAGCAGCTTTCCAAATTGAGCACAGTATCATCCATTCAATCGGCCAACCTCACAGCCGACGTGTAATATCTGAAACCAAATACCTGGTAAACGTTACCATGTATATGCTAGCGACTGACCGAGTGAAGAACCACAACGCAACCAGTCCAGACAAGATACATAATAGTACAATATGCCGTGTGTACTCACGAATCAACAGGTCCGGCCTTCCACCACCACGTACTCCCCACGCCCCCGCTGTTGTCCTGGGAAGAGTTGGCAATAGCCGTCTGCTGCCCCTGGATGGCACCGCGGCTTCTCACGGCAGATGCGTTGAGCGTCATGACGAACGCCTAATATCCCACCAGCGGTCACACTGTTTTCCTTTTTATCTTCACCGAAGCAGTCGGCGGGTCCACAGACCAACCGAACGCTCGCTTCGAACACAGACCCTGGCGCAGAGAAAATAAGATATCACGCGACGCTGTACGGCCCTCTCCTGGCTGTGTTTATTATACTACAGTAATGTATTAGGATGAGGATATATATATTTAAACAGTGGAGGCAGAGGAGGAGGAGGTTGGGGAAACGCGGAGAAGGAGAAAAGAGGGGATTAGTAAAACGGGGAAGGGAGTGAAATCGACGAAAAGAGCGCATAAAACCACGGCGAGAATCACCTTCTCAATGGCCTACGAGGGAACTTTGGAAAAACCCTGGTCAGTCTTGATCTCTCTCTCGCGATTTGTGGCGTACGCTCAAGTGCTGCGGCAGTCCGATTCGCTGCAGGCTTTGATGCAAAGCAAGCTCTCTGGAATACCTACGCAATGTTTCTGGCTTTCCCTAAAAAAACGAAGCCCCTTTAATCAGGGGTCGGAGCGCTTACGCCATGAAATAGTGATGGAGGTGGGCATCCTGTCGCTTTTTGAGCAGGTTGCAACTAACTTCGCATGCAGCGTTCCCACGGGATAATCAAAGCCGGACCCACATTCTTTATGTTTTACTTTTTTTGTGCAGCGCATTATTCCTCCAGAATGGAAAAAGCTGAGGCACTTCGTCGAATACCACCAATATGATAGCATCATGTCAAGATAGACAGTTAGGGTAAGCAGGACCAACACCAACCGGCGGAACGTATAACACAAGAGACAAATAGGGGGACAGCACTGGTAAACGTGTAAAGTCACATCTAGTATGTGTGGACTCTCACTCCCTCGGCGTGTGCTTCGCTACAGGGGCATAGGAATAGCACACACCTACGTATTCGTATGGTTTATGAGGTTCTGGTTCTCACTCGGGTTGAATATACTTTTATTTAATAGGAGATTATCTATCACCCCCAAGCACAGATTTTGTGGAAACAATAGAGTCTGAACCTCGGTGTATCGTAGGTTATTCTTGGAGTTATAGTTGAGGTAGTGTTCGTCAGTCAAGGAGTGCTCTAAGAGCAAGCCAGAAACGAGTTTGGCAAATAAATGACACCTCTAATATCCTACAAATGCGTTCACGAAAGGAAGCAGAGAGGTTGTAATGGAAAATGAGTTATAGCATATATATACGAAGTACAAGGTTCCCCTCCGGGACGTGCCTAGGGGAGTGTCGCAAGGACAAATCGAAAATCTACTATTAATACAAAAACATGCGATATTGTATCATACGCATAATATCATATTGCATACTGGTAGTACATAAGTGCGACGTTATGAAATATCTGCGTAGTACTATACATAAAAACTCAGACGTTAAAAAAACTGTACCTGCATTTTTGGGGATAAAACATACTCGGAAATATGATGGAACCATTAATATTGACTCGACCGTTAGAGATTTGTTAAGGATCCCGCCAAAATTTGTGTTATATTAAAATTTGTCAATATTTTATTGTTGTGGCGCTCAAGGTCAGGATACCGCACACGCACGCACGCGTGACATATGGGACACAGCAGTTCTCGTACAACAGTAGTGGTGGGATAGTATTTGCAGAAGAAGTAGAAAAGGACGCACCGAAGAAGGGGCTGAAACTCTCGACCAAACCTGCCTACGTAAAAAAATCCACTTGGTTGTTGTTTGCTGTCTGTCTTATATAATATGTGGGGTCTGGGTTATATTATACGCACAATAATACAAAAAAAAAAAAAAAAAAAATGCATCGCTATGAGGATCGAACTCAAGCCTTCACATTCAAAATCGGACATGGTGACCATTTGACTATATGACCAAAAATGATTTGCCCAAATACCGGTACAGTATTATTTGTCGCGACTCGCGCCAGGCGCACGACACATACATCATGCAAGCACAGGCAGGCAGCAGACAGCAGCGCACGAGAGAGAGAGAGAGGTGTGGTGTGATTGCTGATGACGGATGTGCAAGCCCCCGATGAAGTAACCACTAACAGCTACAGCAGTACCCGGCGAACCTGCCACAGGAACGCCTGCTGCTGCTTGTGCTTCTAGGCGGGGCTGTGACCTCGTTTGTGTTCGTTGCGTGTTGTCTGATGTCTCGTAGATTTCTGGGGTGTGCTTCAGGGAAGAAACACAAACAATCGAAAATATAAGGACAGCAGTTGGTATACTCCAAGATCCTACTCGTATGGTATTGGATTAAAGAGGCCATTACGTTTCCGGCTAGCGTGAGCGTGAGTCAGTTGCACACATCAGGACAACTGAAAGGTAGATGGTGGATTACGGGGCAGGCTCCGATAGACACAGCTAAGCCACAGCAGAACAGCGCAGATGGGTGTGTCACCCACACACGGTGTTACCTGCTGGTGTTTACTAGGCAGAGTTGTAACGTTGTGCTCTCTGCACATGTTATGTTGTCTATCTGTGTCTGGGCTCTCCTGTGTGCTCATGATCAGCCCGTGAAAGCAGGGCAAACAACAGGACATTACGGTATTATTTACTGGCACGTACGTACAAAACACGGCCTCATGCAGAAAGCCCGGGAAATCGGCTTATCCACTCCCGCGGGAAAAAAAACTTCGAGCGCCCGCCACGCGAGCCACAGAGCTCGGATCGAGCCCAAACCTCGACCAATGTGTCCAGGCGGGCTTGCTGTGTCGGGGTACCTAGCGTTTTGCCGAAAAGTGCTCGTACGAAGAGAAAAGTTGCGAAAAGTGCGAAAATTTCACAAACATAACTATACATATTCTGTGAATTAACGCGACGACAGGAAAATTGTTTACAACGCTCAAAACTAATCGTGAAAATAAATTCCGCCGTGCGCTTTTTTAAAATCAAATCTTAAACGCTCTGATAATCGGGACCTACAGTACATTGAATGTTTGTTTCGAGCTGTTCCAGCGATAGACCCTGGGGGCTTATCCTGAAGGTACAGACAATAAACACATCAGGGAAACATCAAGAAGAACTAATGCACCAGCACGTCGGCAAACGAAAAAATATGCACCAATCACACGAGAGCATAGGCACAGGAGAGACCAATCAGCACGGCCAGCAGGTGTTTCAAATACTGGCGTACAGTACAGGACACCTACGTAATGAGAAACAGGAAATCTGGTCCAGGTTGGATTTCTTATTAGAGATAGGGTGATTTTTACTAATTTCGAAATAACGACTCCAGCATTTTTATGTTTCCTCCAAATCTCAGCCTGCCTTTCTTATTAGCCCGTTTATTATTGGGTGTCCTGTACTGTATTTGATACCACGGGTATATTTTGTAACGACCAATTCCCACATAGATAAGAAAGAGTCTGTCACCTCCTTGCCGTATGCGGTGATAAAACAGCTAGCGGTGGTCGCATGTACCTCCATCCGCTCCTCCCTACCCCCCGGGCACGAAATAAAGGGGAAGCCTTAAAGGGAACACATGCCTCAGTATCTAGGGAGGTTGCTTCTTGAGTGCTACGTTTCCCCCCCGATCAGAGCCACACTCGGCTGAATCACTGCCTCATTCATTTGTAAAGGTTTGGGTTTAAAGCTTTTGCGTTCGCGGTATGCACCCCGCCGTGGGACTGCTGTTTGCTTCTCTTCGCCAAGAAACATATATATGCTAAGGGGCATTTATTCGGAGCCATAATTTTCCTAAATTTCTAATATTCGTTTTCGCGCAATTTTCTATATTTCCATTTTTTTCCCGTTTTCCCCCCCCATTTATTGGAACGTGAGGCCTTCCAAACATTTTGCCCTCTGAAGAATTTCCAATATTTCCAAGATTTCCAAGATTTCCAAGGTTTCCAATATTTCCAAGATTTCCAATATTTCCAAGATTTCCAATATTTCCAATATTTCCTTTTTTCGTTTTGGAGAAAAAGATTGGAGATAATGGAAACAAGCTGCTCGATATGAACGACCCTAAGTCCATCTTTGAATAAAGTACATGCATGCTTGCTACGGTCGCCACGGTAGGCTAGCAGGTAACCACGAAGCCTGTAGCGTCAAGACTTGCAGTTCGAGCCCCCTCGAGTGCATGCCTGTAGGGATTTTTTCTCGCAAAACAATATCTTGATTAGCGGAAAGCGCGAGAGCGTGAGTTTGCACCATTCGATGAAGATCGACGAGCGTTGGGAAGGCTGAACCCTCTGCTCGATAAAAATCGAGGCAAGAACCGTTGTGGGGGAAGAGGGAGAGGAGCCTATTTTGTGACCCCGGATCTGAGTTACGACTCGTAGGGAGGGAGAAAGACAGAAGTTGCGAAGACAATTAATGGGATAGAAAAAAACAAGAAACACAAGAAAAAAATACAAAGAAAAACAAAAGCTTTGCAACGGTAGTAGGTAGAGGTGCACCGTGGTTTTTCTGAGGGGGGTCGAATGAGAAGCTCTGCGAAGCCTCACCCAAAACCCGATTTTGGAGGAAAACAGAGATGCTATATACGAGCCCGATGAACCCCCCCAGTGGTCTTGCATGTAAGACGAAATGCACATGACAACTCCACCAGAGACAGACCTCCGGTCATTTGGCCTCGTGCGCGTAGTCCGCATCCACGTACAACTCCAGCTGAACTCCATTACTCAGACCCCCTCTGAAACGTGATACCGTACGTACTCGTAGATTTGATGGTACATAAGGATGTGCAACGCTGCCTGCCGAGGCAATAACTTTAGTGCTGCAGAGTATCTCGCCACCGCCCGAACCGCGTTAAGGATGTCCTACAGGAACGAAATTCCGATGCTTTTGGGGTTAACCCATTCAGAACTGCAACAAGTTATCCCACACTAATTCCAAGTAGTTTGTCCCCAAAAACGGGGGACCAGCTCTTAAGGGCTTAAGGAGCCCGGATATTCAGAAAAAACAAAACAGTCGAAATTTGCTACCTCTATCGTGGCACGGGTCAGCAGAGGGCCATTCGCCCGAGTGGCCTAGAACGCAGTGGTAGTGAAAATAATGGCATCATACCACCCCCCTCCCCCCCCCCCGGTTTTTGGGTGGGGTATAAGTGTAGTTCATGTATGTGGGGTAGAGGTGTTACCCGACGAGTACCCGTCTCAATCGGGTACCCGCTATAACTTTGAGAAAAAAACACCCGGGTACTCGCGAGTATTGACGGCTATTTTGGGCGGGTACCCGACTACCCGATCAACGGCGGTTACCCGTTCAACACCCGGGTACTCGTCTAACAGCCGACTACCTGAGTGCCCGGGGCCCAAATACATGGCGAGTATGAAGTGTTACCCGTACCCGTCACGGATATTAGTAAGCAGGGTAATACTCGCGAGTACCCGGATATTTGGCAAAAGGGTAACACTTTAGTATGGTGTGAAAAATGAGGCATAAGACAGCATTGCAATTTTGAAAGGGTTTCCTCGAGAAAATGTATCTAAAACTACCCAGGGGACTTGATTTAGGGGACGAATAGTTGTCATATCCGGGATTTCTGAGGTGAATCAACGGGTAGCCAGGTGCCCGGGTACCCGGGTACCCGGGTGCTCGTTTAAACCACAGGTACCTGAGTACCCGGGTACCCGGGTACCCGGGCCCCGAATAATCGGCGAGTATGAAGCGTTACTCGTACCCGTGACGGGTATTAGCAAGCCGGGTGATACTCGCGAGTACCCGGGTAATTGGCAAACGGGTAGCACCTTCTAATGTGGGGCGTGAGGAGCCTCAGAAAAAAAAAGGTGCACCATCTCTCTATCGTAGCACTTGTCCGCGGTACGTGGCAAACGATTTTTTTTGTTGCAAAAACCCTACAGTATATACGTACAAATATGTAGTATGAGTATACCGTAACATATTATTGCAGTTTGAGGTCTTGCGGGAGTCGACCGGCCGGGGTGCTGCTCCGTGCGCATTCATTTGAAGATCTGCAGAACAGGACACCTATAGTAAGAAACAGGGAATCTTGTCCAGGTTGGATTTCTTATTGAAATAATGACGCGTGTGTCGAGGCTCTGTCTCTCCGGAGAGAGATGGCAGAGGTGGCACCGAAGTGTCTGTGAAGATCACTTGAGAAGAAGAAGAATAGTCATGGTTTGAAAAGGCGCTTATTAGGCCAGAATGGAAAGAAGGTTGACCTCAGGGAGATCAATGGAAAAGGAAGAAGAGAAGAGAAGAGGAGAAGAGAGAAGATAAGTAGAGTAGAGGAGTAGAGTAGAGTAGAGTGATCGAGGTGGGGGATCCCTGCACCTGATCATCTCGGTACAATGCCCATGCTACGGACAGTTACATTCTACCGTAGTCTGTACTGTTCCCTGTAATGTTCTCTACAACGTTATAGTAACGTTCTAGCAAGGTTCTCAGCATCGTTCCTGATGAAGATGCTTGGGACATACAATGTGGCGCACTACGAGTAAAACAAACTCGTAATCTATCCGCATATTGCAATAACCCGAATATCTAGACTAAGATACTCATATACTCGTATCAGTGCGTAGTGACTGCACATCACAATAGATACGTAAGGATCTCAACGTTCATATGCTAACACGCCCCCGTGATGAAAGTCAGTAGCTAGAGTAATGCCTACGGTGTAGAAACCTGATACTCAAAAATCAAAATGAACGAGTGAAGAATGAAAGAATGGTACAACATATTCAGTCCTGCGCGAATGCAGCGGCAATATGGAAAACAGTAAACACAAAGTTCACTACATATTCAGTCCCGTGTGATGACGGTGACAATATGGTTGTACTCATGTCGGAAAAGCTAATCGTAGTTGTGCATGACTACTGAGTCATAGTGCACGACACTGAGTCAAAACCTACAATGAAAAGCGTAGAAAGTTATCTGCTGTACTTGCAACCCGCCCCCTCAATTGAATGCTACAATGACAGAGCTACGGAAATAGTACATAATCTTGCAGAAACAAAGAAAGTCGGTGGGTGTGTACCCAGACAAAATTTGCAATGACCTACTGTATGTACCAGTACGTGTGAATACTCATTTGTCCAGCAATCAACATTGGATAGTTGAAGAGACATCCGATAAAACTGAGACGCGTGTCCACTTTGGAGTATAGACGTGCGTACGTACTCATATTAACCCTACAGAGTAGTACCTGGTGTAAGCAAAGTCAAAGAAGAAAACAAATCGTGGTGTGAATACCAGCGATGTACACTCTAGAAAGAAGCGTCAACCCGTATGATAGGTGTGTTTAACGCGCCCCCTGAATAGATACCTAGAGTAACATGAAATCCAAGTAGAAACTGATGACATTCGTCAAGTACAGCGAAAAGTGCACTGTTCAGTTGTGTACATGTATGTACGTACGTACTCGCAATAAGATTAGGAGTACAGATAGTACGGCAATAGACTACGTTGGGCGCAATCGTATCGCAAAATAGACTCGTGATGCTGTGGTGATGACCAGCGAGCAAAATCCTAGCAAAGAAAGCGTAAGAAAGTATCTACTTTACCTATGCTACGCCTCCCCCCAATGGATCTTAGGACTAAGAAATCGAACGAAATCGAAAAGAAAACGTCTGGACGTATACTCGTACAGGTATGTGTCCAGCTACATACTGATATGCGTATAATGCATTCAGCATTGTGAGTGAGTGTGTATTGAGGATACGTACTCAAAGAAAAGAAAGCTGTAAAAAGCTATGGAACAACCGATAAAAAAGGAGATGTGTATCCGTGACAGCAACAGCAGTGCGCATCATGTTTGATTACATACGTAGAACGTGCTCGTGTGAACATACTCTACGTACAGCAAAGCCAACAGAGGGAAAGTACAAAAAGATACACCCCCCAAGAAAACCAAGATAAAGAAGAGACGCAAGGAATGCGCATGATGGTGACGATATTCGTTTCCGTGCTGTTGTGGAGACCTTGTTGAACATGTAGTAGTAGTGTTGAAAAGAAGTGGTGCTGCTGTTGATGATCTTCTTCTGTAGGCTGTCTTGTTGTGAAGAACTAGTCGAAGCATAGCAGACCGAGATGTACGAGTAGATGATGATGGCTGTGAGATGTTGATGATGGCGATGAAGAGCTGACGAGATGGTGAAGACCTGTCCCCGTAGTCAGCCCGTAGTGATGTGCTGTGCCGTGTTGTTGTTGTTGTTGTTGCTGGGTTGGACCGCGTTTCGTGCGGCGTAATCTTGGCGTAATAGCAAAAAATCTATCCCCAGATCGGTAGCAAGCATGCAACAAGAAAGTGTGGGACTCCTTGTTTTGGAATGCACAATCAGTAAATCCCGGCCAGAGTGGTGTTCACGTTTCGGCTCCGATGTCGCCGAATACGTAGCTGGTCCCCAATGTGATGGAGATGGTGATAGCCAGCTGCTTGATGAACGCTTCGATGGTATTGCTGCGGAGCTTAACCCTGGTAAGATCTCGGGCGGCCGTCTTGTCGCCTCCGATTCTTAAAGAAGAACTTGAAAAGCAAATTATAAATGAATTGCTGCAACCGAGTAGACCATCGATGCTTCCAGAAGTCGAGGCAGTGATGTTATAGCTCGTGCAGCAGTAGTCGAAGTAGATGTAGATCTTGGCGACATAAACTGAAGAAGTTGCAAATATGAATTGCTGAGGATACCTTCTGGAATCAACGATGATGATGATGGCGAAGCTCAGCAGCTATCGCAGGTGGCAGATGAAGAACTTGAAGTTGCTATGTATGATGTTGAGTTTTTTCTTCCGAGTCTGAAATCGTATTTCCTCGTGAAAGCGTGAAATCGTTGCTGGAAAAGGAGGCCTTGAGGCAGGCAGGAGGTAATCCCCCCTATGCTACGCTGGGTAGCAGATTCGTCAACGACCTGGCTGTATTGTTCAGCACGTGTAGGTCTTCTCGTCATACTTGCACGAGGATAAATCTATGTGTACGTACTTCGCGCGTAGGAGCTTGAAGAAACGGTTTTAATAACGACTTTACGCGTCTAAATAGCGAAGAGCCGGCTCGAGACTAACTTTAGTGGTGATGGCAGAGAAACAGCAGGTCTTGTAACGTTTCTTCATGCTTTACAACGTGGAAGTAGCGCGGAGCTAGCTTCGCGTGTGATGAGCAGAAATAGTTTCGTGACTTTTTTCGCGCTTACGCTTCAAAGTATCATAGTATCGAAAACAAAGCTTTGCGTGTGATGTTTACAAAAATAGTCGGTGGCATATTTTTGCAATTACAGCGTGAAAACGATGTTGAATGTACGAGTACATGTTTCGCGACAGAAGCGTGAAACCGGACTCATTACTCGTACGTGCCACCCGCGTGAAAGCGTGACAGCAGTCTCCTTACCTGCTTCGCGCGTAGGAGCGTCGCGCGTAGGAGCGTGAAAGCAGTACTCCTTGTAGTAACCCTGTTGAACGAAGTTGATGGAAATCGATGATGAGAGTCGATGTCGAGGCTGTCAGGTAGATGATGGTCTTCTGGTTTTTGGAGCAAAAACCGTATTCCTCCGCAGTGGAAAACTTGAAATTTCTTCGAACGTAGAACGTGACGCGCTCGCCGGGAGATTGGATGTCGTTCCGTGATGCCAGTCGGTGCGTAGACCAAGTCGAGGCTCATGTCCTGAAAGAATGACGCGTGTGTCGAGGCTCTGTCTCTCCGGAGAGAGATGGCAGAGGTGGCACCGAAGTGTCTGTGAAGATCACTTGAGAAGAAGAAGAAAAGTCATGGTTTGAAAAGGCGCTTATTAGGCCAGAATGGAAAGAAGGTTGACCTCAGGGAGATCAATGGAAAAGGAAGAAGAGAAGAGAAGAGGAGAAGAGAGAAGAGAAGTAGAGTAGACGAGTAGAGTAGAGTAGAGTGATCGAGGTGGGGGACCCCTGCACCTGGTCATCTCGGTACAATGCCCATGCTACGGACAGTTACATTCTACCGTAGTCTGTACTGTCCCCTGTAATGTTCTCTACAACGTTATAGTAACGTTCTAGCAACGTTCTCAGCATCGTTCCTGATGAAGATGCTTGGGACATACAATGTGGCGCACTACGAGTAAGACAAACTCGTAATCTATCCGCATATTGCAATAACCCGAATATCTAGACTAAGATACTCATATACTCGTGTCAGTGCGTAGTGACTGCACATCACAATAGATACGTATGGATCTCAACGTCCATATGCTAACACGCAGCTACTACACCCTTCGCGTATGCTCGCGACATCTTTCTTCCGGACGGGATGCGGCGAGGCACTTCTCGAAGAACAGACCCCAACCAGTCCTCCCGACAGTGCAGTGTCGACAACACCTTTTTCTGTGGACGCACTTAAATTTCTCTCCGCAAAGGTGGGGGAAGACTCGCTGACCTTCTCGAGGAAAATCGGTCGGGAGGCCCCTGTCGCCCCCCATAACAACTGGGGACATGCAGTAACGACCCAACCAAGCAAGTACGTCCCCACCTCGGGCGCAGATTGGGACCCCTGAGGGACCAGTAGTTCGTGGGGTATCGCCCAAGAGAAGCGACCCTCCGAGCTATCTGGGCAGCGTGACCCCCCTCCCCCCCCCGCTACTGGCTCACGCCGCGTCTACCACCACCGCGTGTGATGCCACCCAGGAATATTGCACCCCCACCATAGTGTTTTTTTCTGGCAGCCCCCCCCCTGCTTCCCGCAATGAAGCCCTTCCAGGTGTATAAGCTATACCCTTGATATTGTGACCACGAAGACGTACAGCGAACGGGATGATAGGCGTGTCACAAACAGGATGAGGGAAGAAAGTAATTGCTGAGCATTCCCTGCGATAAAAAATGCAAGATACGTATCGCAGCGAGGAGGGGGAAGAAGAGCCGACTGTGTGGTCCCGGACCTGAGGTAGGACTGCAACAGTCGGAGTGACATACTGTAGAAGGGAAGGGCAAATATACTAAATGGGACTGAATGAAGTGTAAAACAGTGCAACCAAGTACAGGCGCGCAGCAGCAGTGCTACGGTACTCGTACCGCTGAAAGCGGGCACCGTGTGTGTGTTCTTCACATGAACCCTCTCGGAACTTCACAGGGGAAAGTTGGTGACAAAAAGCGAAGATTGCAGCACCGCCCAGCACGTGATTGGGCGATGCAGAGCTGTACCCCGTTCGTCTACTACCCGGGTACCCGACGGATAGCACCCGAACCTGTCACTACCCGTTTGAGCACGGGTAGGATCTAATACCCGCCTGGTATCTGGACCCGTTAACCTTAGCTCCCACAAACCCTCCGATCGATCTCGGAAAAAAGATGTCAGGGTCTCCAACACGCACACCTCTTCTAAGAGGTATGGTGAGGAATATCGCACCGGGGACACGCCGTGACCGGATACTCGAGTGCAGCTACTCTGCCTGTTGTAGACCCCGGCAAATTATTTCTGATATTGTTCACATTGTTTTTGCAGTAGGAGGTAAATCGAACTTTCATGGAAGTGTTCTTACTTCTTCCATGGAGATTTCATTGCTTCCATGGAAGCAAATTCGACTTCCATCGTTTTTTTTACTTCGATAGAAGTAAATGCTTACTTCCATGGAAGTAAATTGGAAGTAATTTTTACTTCCATGGAAAAAAAAAACTTCCATATGGAAGTGCACTAGCTCATTATGTTGTATGATATAATCGATGAGTTATTCCACGGTTACATACGCCACCGGGCATAATGTTCATGATCAAACGCCATGGAGACCTTGGGACACACCACATTTGTCCCCGTGAGATTTCTCTGATGGGAGGCTCCATGGCACGGATACTCCATACAGTACCACGAAATGAGCCATGGGGCATAATCCCATGGGAGGAACACCATCAGGACGCGCACCCCATCCAGGGGGCGTCCTATTATCATGGCGCGTCCCATCATTTGTTTTCATGACATCGTGCGCCCCACGGCTTGAACCGTGAGGTACGTATACCGGGGCATGGCATGGGATACGCACCATGGTGAACCGTGGTGTGCCCCATGGGGCAAAGCCAGCGGTACACCGTGGAGCGCTACTCGTACTCGTACTGTTCATATGGGGCTACCCATGTCGACTACCTCATGGCACGTATGATACCATCGCAGGCTTATCGCGGGTTGTTCCATTGTTTACGAGATCATCACCGTACGATGATATCATGCATGGATGGCACGTGCCATGGACAAGTACGTACGTGCAGTGTATATTTTTTCCTGTGCCCACGGGATAGGTTCGTGGCGATGAGATAAATGCGAGAACGACAACTTCAGCACACATCAACAACAACAGCAGCATTGAGCACTGATGTTTACTTACTGTAGTTTTACCAAGTCGGATCCTATCAGCGGGAGTCAGTTTGGATCGAGAATATCACTGAATTTTCGACATATTTATACCCTAAAAAGTACAACAAATAGAAATAAAGATCCGAAACATCCATTCCGCTGCCACTTAACCGTCGCCGCCGGCTATAATATACTGGTGAGTTTTCTTCTGCGATCTTCTGCCGTTGTATATATATTGCACACAGACAGCTCGCCTGCGCACAGACAATCAAGCCAGTGCTACCTCCTAGCAGCTGGGGTAATCCCGAGGCAACCTTAAGCCGGAGCGCACTGTGGCAGGGCAGGAGGTACAGTAGTAGTAGTAGGTGCGTCCTCTACCTCCGTGCACGATTCATGCACACACGCAAAAATTTACGAGTGCATGTTGCGTGTCGCGTTTTGATACTCCTTGTGTTGTGATACCGGATACCCACTTCTTGTGTTGTCGTTCCGCTACTGTTGTCTGTTCTGGTCTCGTTGTTACTGTCGAAGTTGCTGTTGCTACTACTACTGATGCTGGTGGTGCTGCCGTTGACTGTGCGCGACGTGCGACGTGCCCTACTCCCTTTCTACCGATTTCGACCAGAGAGAGCTGGTGTACAACTTTTCTCGCAGGGGCCGTTTTCCAGGGGCAGGAGTCCATCAGCCGCTCCCGAGATCTATCTGGTGAGTGGTATTATAGATGTCCTGTACAAAAAAAGTACACCACCCTACGTATCTATCTCGAAATATAAACACCGTTTTATATGAAATCCTGAATTTATACGTTTCTTATGTTTTGAGACACAATTCCCGGTATATCAGCAGGTGCAGCGATCTTCTCACAGCGCTTCGGAAGGGCGTTGCAGCAGCAGCAGCAGCACTGCTGCTGTACCGTAGTAGCACCATGCTGCGGGGACGTCGTACAGCAGCTTGTTGCCCTGCAGTTCGGATACACCCTCCACCCCGAGCAAACCGTGGGTTGGTTCCTTCGTGTGTCACGTTGTTGCGACAGCTTTCCCCTCTCAAGTCCCAATATAAACATACCTGGTACCGTACGAGGACCATTCCTTGGGGGCACGTTTTTTGTTTTTCGAACGCCAAAATCCTTGTTTCGAGAGGGGACGTGCACTTAAACCAAGTAGAAACAAGATTGAAAACACCTGCGTACGTACCCGGTACGTTTTTCTCGGTTCGACAGATATCCCAACGCTTCGCTGTTCTTGTTCAATCTACTGTACGTAGTAGCCTTTTTAGGAGTGAGTGTGGTGTCTGGCATTCCGACATGCGCGCTCCCCTGGACCGTCTGGTACATACCTTTACGGTACAGCAGTAGTGAGTGGTCCCTATATAGTACCGTAGTGGTCCGTATGTAGTGCCGGTATGCGAGAGCCAACAACACCGGCACTATGGCGGCAACCGGCACTTCTGCGCACGCTACGTACCACACTGACTGGTGAATTCCATCTGTGCCAAGCGATCCCACAGACACTTGTTATAAGGATTACCCTTGGCTGGGTAATCGACCGATCTTTTACCCATATAGCTCAGCAGGTAACACCCTCACATTTGACGTTGTCGAGGACACGGGTTCGAATCTCACTTCGAATGTTTCTTTTATAGAAAGGGTAATGCTATTTGCGACACCGGTGTCGCAAATAGTTATTTGCGACACGGTGTCGCAAATAAGCCCCTTATTTGCGACACCGCGCTGCGTTCGCGGCAGACACCTCAGACTGACCCCTAACTACCAAGAGTGCGTCGGCATGGCGTAAGGCTACCCCTGAAGCTATCGCGCAGCCAAAACGGCTCAGTACTCGATGAGATATGTGGTATATTGGGGCAACCGAAACATGTTCAGACCGTGTCGCAAATAAGCTATTTGCGACACGGTGTCGCAAATAAGCCCCTTATTTGCGACAATGCGCTGCGTTCGCGGCAGACACCTCAGATTGACTCATAACTACCAAAGGGGCGTCGGCATGGCGTAAGGCTACCACTGAAGCTATCGCGCAACCAAAACGGGTCAGTACTCGAGGAGATATGTGGTATCTTGGGGCAACCGAAGAATCTTCAGACCGTGTCGCAAATAAGGGCGTGTCGCAAATAAGCCCCTTATTTGCGACACCGCGCTGCGTTCGCGGCAGACAACTCAGATTGACTCCTAACTACCAAGGGGGTGTCGGCATGGCGTAAGGCTACCCCTGAAGCTATCGCGCAGCCCAAACGGGCCAGTACTCGAGGAGATATGTGGTATCTTGGGGCAACCGAAAAAAGTTCAGACCGTGTCGCAAATAAGCTATTTGCGACACGGTGTCGCAAATAAGGGGCTTATTTGCGACACCGCGCTGCGTTCGCGGCAGACACCTCAGATTGGCTCCTACCTACCGAAGGTGTGTCAGCATGGCTTAAGGCTACCACTGAAGCTATCCCGCAGCCAGAACGGGCCTGTACTCGAGGAGATAAGTGGTATCTTGGGGCAACCAAAAAAAGTTCAGACCGTGTCGCAAATAAGCCTTATTTGCGACACCTGTGACAACATCGGGAACCTGTTTACAACTACGTACTCCACATCCACCCCAAGTCCAACTATTAATGGGTTGTTATGGTATCTGGATATACGTAATATCTCGCGATCTCAGCAAGACCTAGACAAAACTTAGATCCGTGCACTCTGCATGTACAGCACTGGACATATATATGTGGTGACGAATGTAGATCCAGACAATACTATCCAAGGTCGGGAAATCCATCGTGTCGTCCCGAGCGGGGGGGTATAAGACTGCTCGATACCTCAAGCCCCAACTCCAACTGCGACTTCACAAAAAAAAACACAAGCAACTGAGAACAGCTCTCGATTGGATTCAATACCCATAACAGCAAGGCCTTACGTACCAATACCTAGTATATGACAAAACTACACTAACTACGAGTACGTATACTGAGTAGTCGTACTGCTGCTGGTGCTACAACAGGTGCGATTTGTCGGGGGAAAACTTGTACAGCGTACATGGCGCATAACTACGTAGGGAAGCATGCGATGCTCTTGTGCATGTATGTGTAGGCTGTGTTCGTTGCCTGGACCGATAATCCTATTATACAAAATTGAAAATTGTGTTCACATAGCGTTTCGAAAGTGTTAAAAAATGAATGGGTAATGCTATTCGCGACACCGATATATAGGCCAATACGACAACTGCACTGCTGTAGATTCCGTAGATTCCGTACACCCACCTATTTCGCTAGCATCCACGGACCACGCACTACACAACTGCGTACACAAAGAGCTGCGTGCAAAACACAACTTCGGCGCCAGTTCTTTGTGTCCATAATATCAAGTGACCTGTCGACAGAATTCCCGACGCTTTAAACGATACAAGCACTCGTCGTTAAACTACGGACGACACAGAACACGGTGCGGAAAAACATTGATCAAGTCACGGTAGTTTCGAATACAACCACAACCGACAACGTGCCCAACAACTGTCTACTCGTGGTGGAATTAGGTGATTTGGTAGCCCGACCTCACGCTAACAAATCCGCCGTAATCCTGATCTAAGCGGGGCGCGCGCGACGAACGTCGTGCAATGTCGTAAATAAGGCCTATGTTCGCAACCATTGTGAACATTTTTCAAGTTGCCCCAAGATACCACTTATCTCCTCGAGTACAGGCCCGTTCCGGCTGCGGAATAGCTTCAGTGGTAGCCTTACGCCATGCTGACAAACCTTCGGTAGTTAGGAGCCAATCTGAGGTGTCTGCCGCGAACGCAGCGCGGTGTCGCAAATAAGCCCCTTATTTGCGACATCGTGTCGCAAATAGCTTATTTGCGACACGGTCTGAACTTTTTTCGGTTGCCCCAAGATACCACATATCTCCTCGAGTACTGGCCCGTTTGGGCTGCGCGATAGCTTCAGTGGTAGCCTTACGCCATGCCGACACCCCCTTGGTAGTTAGGAGTCAATCTGAGTTGTCTGCCGCGAACGCAGCGCATTGTCGCAAATAAGGGGCTTATTTGCGACACCGTGTCGCAAATAGCTTATTTGCGACACGGTCTGAAGATTCTTCGGTTGCCCCAAGATACCACATATCTCCTCGAGTATTGACCCGTTTTGCCTGCGCGATAGCTTCAGTGGCAGCCTTACGCCATGCCGACACCCCCCTGGTAGTTAGGAGCCAATCTGAGGTGTCTGCCGCGAACGCAGCGCGGTGTCGCAAATAAGGGGCTTATTTGCGACACCGTGTCGCAAATAACTATTTGCGACACCGGTGTCGCAAATAGCATTACCCTTATAGAAACGCTTGTGCGTGCGTCGCTACAAAACACGTCTTCCTGGTTCCCCAGGTATTGATACGAAGCGGGTAGGTCAACGTACGGCCGTATACGGTACCGACGTCCCAAATTTCCCGCCGTTCAGAGGGGGGGAGAGTGTTATAAGGATTGCTCTGGGCTGAGTAATCGATCGATCTTTTACCCCTATAGCTCAGTAGGTAATACCCTCACACACTACAGTATACACTCGTACGTATCTATATATAGCGGGCAACCGGCACTACTAAACGGGCACTCACTTATAGAAGGAGCACTACAGTACAGGACACCTAGCAAGAAACAGGCTAATAAGAAAGCCAGGGTGATATTTATAGGAAAATAAGAAATTCGGGAGTCGTTATCTTGAAATTAGTGTAGAAAGCACGCTCTCTCAACTAAGAAATCCAGCCTGGACCATATTTCCTGTTTCTTCTTAGGTGTTTTGTCCTGTACTGTACTGTATACCAATAACCAAAAGGTCAGGGCTCGGTACTGGGCCAGCATCCAGTATCTACTGGCAGTGCACTGGTCCTGGCAGCACATCTCTCCTGGCTGAGGAAGGTGCCAGGATGATATTGGCATGTACGTACGTCCCCCCAAAACGCCTCATAGTACAACGGAGACCCATCGAAAAGTGTGCATGTGAAAAGAGAGGAGACCCCAGAGAGGAGGGAGACTGTGAGCACGGTGGAGAAAGACAAGATACGTTTCGTTCGCATTTTCAACTTTTTTTCTGAGTCAATCTGCTGTACGCGTAGTACCACCCCGGACCCAAACGATTCCTTTGAGACGCCATCTTTTTTAGCTCTAGTGAAGCCACGTCGAGTAAAACCCTCGCCAGCCGGTGAGAACCGAAGCCAAAATCCTGGTCGGATCCAGGTTCCTGGCTGCCTTCTCCCGCCAAGAATCTTTCTTCTGTGGGTGCAGTAGAGCTATACCATAGTCTCCGGCCCTATACAAAAGGTCCTTCACAATTCCGGACAGCGTGTTTGCTGCGTTAGCTGCATGACGGGCGTAGACTATTGGTGGTCATATAATACAGTATAGTACCGCGCTTTTACTTAAGTACGCGTACGAGTACGTAGCATGGTGAAGTTCGTGCCTTGAGTGTTTGGCGTTGTCGGCGTTTTGGGGCGCTATGCAGCGTCCGTCCGTCTGTCCGTCCCCCATGAGCGTGGCCACGACCATCCTCCACAGATAGTGTTGTCATGCGGTCTGAGCACAGCACACCCGCGTGTTGTGTGTACGAGTACTAACCGCCCCCATCAGAAAATGAAGAGGAGAGGAGATGGAAAAACGTTGAAAGTTCAAGAGGAGGAAAAATGGATGTATACTGATATTGGCGTACGTAATCACTACTGTAATACCGGTCGTAGTATACATCGCTGTCTGTTTTGTCTTCCGTACTATATTCAAGTAAGATTCCTTGCTTTCGGTTCACGTTCGATGTTTCTGCCGGTGTTGTCGAAGACATCATCATGCACCATGCACATTCCCAGGGTCCGTGTGTACGTATTAATAGTATGTCCCCGTACTGGCCATTTTGGCATACTTTCCCGGTGAAACACCACACGTAGAGACGACCATTCCCGTCATAGGTCACAAATCGAAAAATTACTGCTGCCGCTGCTGTAACATCCAACATGATTCGTGTTTCTGGAGGAACCGATGACTACGTATAGACTCCACTATGCCTGACCCTGTTTTCATCAGATACACAAATCGAACAGATCACGATTTAGATCGCGATCTGGATCATCTAGACCATCTAGATCCGACAGTTGCCGTTATTGTATCACATATATGTCGTGCAAGAGCGGCATCCTACAGGTCACACACCCGGCAGACAAATATGTGCTCAAAAGCAAGAAGGGCCGTGTCAACTAAATTCCACACCTGCCACCCGGATTGTGTTTTTTGCAGATCGTGAAGATCGTGTATCTGCCGAAAGATCTAGGTTACTGACACGGAGGAAGATCTGATCGGTCCAATCTGTGAAATACCATAAATACCAGGATTGACTGTTCACGGGTCTGGCCAAGCCTCGCGGATCAGGTTGGGTGGCGTCGGGTACGGTGATCGCACCTGGTCCGTGACAGTTTGAAAACCTCCTGACTCGACCCGACCCGATCCGAACCGACCCGATCCGCCCGGCCCTGACCCGACCCGACCCGACCCGACCCGACCCGACCCGACCCGACCCGATTCAACCAGATTCGTGGGAGTTCGAAAACGTTCTTGCCCTATCCGCGGGTTGGGGTTGAGACCAGTGAAGAACCCTGATTTATACGTACCACCTATACTTTGTTATGTATTTGATTTCCTTTTAATTGTTTGGGTGCGTTTCCATTATTATTTGTTTCGTTTGATCTTTTTTCTCTTTTTGCATGTTATGTCTCTTGCGTCTTTGGCTGGTTTGTGGTATGCCCTTCTCGTGCCCAGCATATCTGGCATGCACTGTCTCGTAGTTTATGACCACCGAGCTTTTGTGTACCATACCAGGCATATCACACCAGGTACGTATCTCCCTAGAATGAAGAATCGGTGCGAACACTGACTGGGTGTGCTCTATGCCGATGGTGCGCGGGTCTTTCCCACTGTTTAGTTTTTTTCGTGGCCGATATGCAATCGAAGACATTTGCGCGCAAGTCCATGCAAGCTGAACGCAAGCGTCATGCAATTGCGCAAGTCTGCGCAAGTTACATGCACGTGTCGTCTAAATGCATAAACTCGCAACACACTCGCAGGCTTCAACGCGCATGAACGTTTGCATGCACTTGCTTGTAGTTCTGTAATAATTCCACCCTCTTGCATGCACTTGCGCGCGGCTGCATGAATTGCGTGCACTCGCATGCACGTGTTGCAAGCGCAGGCGAGTTGACTGCAGGTTGGCTGCAAGATTGTATGCAAGTTAGTTGTAAGCTTGCATACAAGCTGGCTCCATGCCCCCTTCGTGAGACAGATGGACACCGTAGCATACATACTTTGGCGGACGACCGATGGGCTCAATGATTACCCGGACGATTTCTGATTGTGGGTTGGTTTGTTTCTTCTATGCCCGACATTGGTGATATACAATACACCGGTAGTAGTAGTGAATCGCTCTGCTAGGCAATAATCTAGGTCGCTGTACGCAGCGAAGCTAATATTTGCTACCATGAGCCTTGCGAACACTTGCGTGCGACTGCCTGGCCTCGCATGGTAGTGGCATGCAGGTGCCTGCAAACTTCGACGTACTTGCATTTCATTGCATTTCATTGCATTTCATTGCATTTCATTGCATTTCATTGCATTTCATTGCATGCAAGCTTGCGAGTACTCGCATTGCAAACATCCAACACATGTGCCAGGTACTGTATGCAGTCTGCCGTTGGTGTATATTCAAGAAAATCATCTACATCGCCCCTAAGCTGCAACATGATAAAATACCAGTCCAACATATCGTGCATTCGTGTACTCTTCTACGTACTATCTACATCGTCCCTAAACTGCAACATGGTAAAATACCAGTCTGATATATCGTGCATGCGTGTACTCTTGTACGTACTTAGCATCTGTATTCGCTTATTAAAAGCGGTTGCTTGATATTCCGTGCGATTCAAATACCCAGGATTTGAAAAAAACATAAACCTGAATCCACTTGTTGTGCAGCCGTTACATATGAAGCGGAACAACAAGAACTAAGTTATAAGTGCCTCCTATACAGTTTTCCCTTGTCGCGAGATCTCTTAAAAAGGGGCTACCTATTGTACATGAATCACCTGAGTTGTTCGATCGATTGGATGGTGAATATTGCAGACGACAGTCTGGCAATGCCACCTTATAGGGGTGGCGGTTTATTATTTTATAATCTCCTCGCGCGAGGAGCTCAGCATCTCACCCGAACCACGCATTCCGATCAGCATATCCATGCGCTATTGTTACGGGGGACCATAATACGCAGAACCAAATAATACTGTTAGTAAACATTGGTACATATACAGATTGTTTTATTTACCGTAGGTCCTATTTACTACGGTCCTCCGTAATAATAGTCATAAAATAAATACCCTACGGTAGTAGCTCAACCCGTCAAACGATATTAAATTGCAAAGCACAACCCTACAGCGGGAGGGGGTAGTCAGTTCAGCGACACCTCATCTACTAACTGATACAACTGCAACGACTGCGCCAAGCAGCAGCAGCAGCAGCAGCAGCAGCAGCAGCAGTAGCAGCAGCCCTAAAATACAGGTCTGTCTGTTGGGGACCCTTTCCACCCTATTCCCCGCATAGGTATACAATACAGTATACCTGGCATAGAACAACACAAAAATACCTCCTCGGGACAACTGTGAACTTATCCACGATCCAAACTATCCACTGTGCGTCCCTAGACTGGTGCTACGGTAGGGGGGTCGCTTTTAAGTCCAATACTTCCAGCAGATGAGAGCCACTCCGCCGAGTGACCAACCGCATGTATTCGCGATTGTTTAGGTTTTAACGCTTTACTTTTTCGAGATATGCACCACCATGGTATGCTTGCTACTCTGCGACAACAAAATATTCCTGCGTCTAGTTTTGAGCGAGGTACAGCGCCATTCGCCCGAGTAGGGTAAACGTGGCAGTTAAAATCAGGCTATCCCCCCTACCGTAGCACCAGCCCCTACATCGTCACAACCCCCTCCATGTCGGCCGACCGTCAACCCTCAGGATGCACCTGGACCACTGCTCTTCAAGACCTGTGCAACTACACAATTAGGACCCGCCCGGCTACGAGGACTACCTACAGCCGCCTACGATGGCGACAAGAACCGGCGAACCAGCCACGGTCGCGGCGAGGAGGATGGTAGAACCCTTCGTGGACTTGGAGATGGCGCCTCCTGCGGGCGCCACTGAGCCAACGACCGTCACCACCAGCAGCGGGATTAACATTGTTTTTGCTCCTTTGTATGGAGATCTGTGGCGAGCCGAACCAGCGCCAGCTTCAGAATCCACGATTATCATTTTCAGAGCGGCAACACCGTCACCGGTTGGTCCTCTTGTGCAACGTACCAATTTCATACTCAATCAATTCGAAGAAGAGGACGAAGAGGAGGAGGGGGAGGAGGAGAAGGAGTGGGAGAGGGGAGAGGATGACTATGAGGAGGAGCAGGAGGGGTGGATGGAGGGGCAGGAGGAGGGGGAGGTGGGCAGAGAGGAGGACTACGAAGAGGAGAAGGGGGAGGAGGAGGAGGAGGAGAAGGAGGGGAGGGGGGGGGGGGGCGGGGAGGAGGAAAAGGCGGGTGAGAACGGCGAGGAGGAGCAGGAGGAGGAGCAGGAGAAGAAGGAGGAGCTAGAGCTGAAGGAGGAGCAGCAGGAGCAGAGAAAGGAAAGGATTATGCGGGAGGGAGAGAATACGAGAGAGGAGGCGGAGGAGGAGGGGGATGAGCGGAAGAAGCAAATAGAAGAGGAGAAGGAGGAGAAGAATATACAGGGAGAAGAGGAGGATGACGAGGAGGGGGGTGCGGAGCAGAAGAGAGAGGAGAAGGAGCAGGACAAGCAAGATAAAAGGGAGGAGGAGGAGAATAAGAGGGGGGATGAGAAAGAGCAGGAGAAGACAAAGGAGGAGGAGGGGTCAAAAGAGAAGGAGGAAGAGAACAAGAAAAACGAGGAGGAGAAGAGGGAAAAGGAGAAGGAGGGGGAGGAGGAGGTAGAGGGGGAGAAAGAGGATGACGACCACGATGAGGAAGACGATGACGTTTCGTTGGCTGGGGGCGGGGTGAGACCCATGTCCATCTTGAGCGTTATCGCGTACCTGGCGTACGCTTGTTTGGTTGTAGTTGTGTTCGCGGTGCACATTGAGCTTGACGCATCCAGCCACGGCGGCGCTGGGAACAGGCGGCCCGTGTCATCAGCGAAATGGTTCGGTGGGGAACGGATTACCACGGAAACGCCACCACAAAGGTGCGCGCGCGTGTGTGTTTGTGTTTTGCCTAACGCTACCAGTTTGTGTTTGACTAGATTTGTTTATGCCCCTGGACCTGTTTGTGTTACCCGCACACAAGAGCGCGCACACAGATGTCTTGATGAACCTTGGATGGGTAACCTGTAGCGTACGTGAGTTTCGTTCACGAAGCCCGGATGATGCCTTCCCTTTGATAGCAGGGACGAGAGGTTCCGTGACTCCCCACTCACAGCAACGCTACGATATCCAAACGAAAACCCCTGCCAGGTAACTGTAAAACATTAAGGGATACCTACACTACTGATGCGATAATCATGACGCCACACGCTCGGAAACAAACACTTCGCAAAGTCGAACCGAAACGCACGTTACTTGTTGCTTCTGCTCCATTGCCGTGTGTGCCGTTCTGCTGATCCAGGGACTATACCCCCAGGGAGAAAGCACACAACGACGGAACGAAGGTGGTCAAGCCCACCAGAGCGGCGATGCGCGCCACTTGGGAGAAGCTCAGCATGAGGACGGAGCCCGCTATCGTAGACGAGGTTTCGACAATGGCGGAGGCCGACATGGAAACGGAGCCTGGTACAGTAGAGGAGGGTTCAACGATGGCACAGTCCGATATGGGGGCGGAGTTTGCCGGGACGGAAGATACTTCTACCGTCGCGGAGGCTGCCACAGAGAACGAGCCTACTGCGGTGGAAGAGGTTTCGACGATGGCGGAGTCCGACATTGAGACGGTGCGTGGTATAGCGGACGAGGCTACGATCGCGGAATCTGCCACGGAGCACGAGCCTGCCGCTGTGGAGGAGGCGCCAACGATGCCCGAATCCGCCAAGGAGGAGGAGTGTGGTGTGGGGTTGGAGCCTGTGGTGGTGGAGAGGGCTTCTACGATGACGGAACGTGGCTACGGCTTCATCTTCTCAGCAACTGCCAACATCGCCAAGCTTGCTGGCGTTTACACCTTGCCAGCTGTCAACGGCAGCGATGGCGGCGACGGCGGCGGCGGCGGCGGCGATGGCGGAGGCAGCAGCAGCAGCGGTGGCGGCGGCAGCAGGAGCAGCGGTGGCAGCAACAGCAGCGGCAGCGACAGCAGCAGCATCAACAGCAAAAGCAGCAACCATAAGAGCAGGGGTCGTCCGGCCAACCCCCTTGTCCAGATCTTTACATATTGGGTCGACCGCAACCGCGAGGCAGCCGAGGCGATGGTTGATGGTCCCTGGATGTGAACCCAGGCCCTTGCTCCTTAATTTCATGTCCGTTTTGTTTCCTGCAGTCGGCAGCCGTCGGGGTCGGGTAAAATTGCGCGACGGTTGGGGACTGGGTAGGGCAGGGCGGGGGGGAGGGAGGGGGGCGGGGTCTGTTACATTTGTTTTTCTTTGCAGAGGATGGGTGAGAGCCTCACACGCACTTATAATAGTCCCAGTATACAACAACCAACATTGCCTGGTCTCGGAGCTGAGGCGGCAAGGGGATCGTTACTGGCTTGCACAAGGGTACCCGCGTATCGATTTAAGAACTGAAAAGGAGAGATTGGCCCACGAGAGTGGGTACAAACCACCAGACGGACCAACTCACGTTTGGATTCAGCTTTTTTTGTGTGGTACTGGGCAAATGAATCGCGAGGAGAGTCTGCCAGATCCCGTACACATTCCGGGAAAATGCGTCACGGAAAGTAGTACTTGTGCTACTCGGGAGGTGTTCGACTCGTTTTCGACGCGAACAAAAATGAAGGAGATGCTATATGATTCGGAAATGTTTGCAGCGGCAGTAGATGGGAGGAGACCGTGGGGGCTGGGGTTAGGGTTAGGAATAGGATCGATCATTGGTTATGGTTGACAACAAGTAGACCATATGGCAATGTTTCTATTTCTAGATTCGAAGTATACTATTGTTCCAATAGCTACTGTTGAAATAATGTTACTCTCTGTCACATCGGCGGCTGACGGTACTATTACTACTCTAGTACGTTTCCGTAAGGCCGTGGGGGGGGGGGGGGGGGGTTCCCCCACATGCTCTCACGTTTCTGGCGTTTATGTGGTACTTCCTAAAGAGTTCTGGCTAGGAGTAAAATCTCCCGACTTCCGGTACTTGTTTGTTTAGGTTTCAGCGCGGGTTTTTTCTTGGTTTTGGCAAGAACGAGGCGGGTGTGCTTTATGTGTAGCCAAGCACCACGGGTCAAGGTGTATCCACGTTATGCACGGAATATTACGCACACCTCGTGCTACCTGCGGGAGGTTCACACCCACCTTCTCGTGAACTAGAGTTGTGTGGCTTCGAGTTAGATGCTTCGAAAAAACAAAAACAAAAACTGATAAGTTGAAAAGCATGAAACACAAGGCTGTTCGAAGACCAACCGAGGTGACGGATGGCTTGCCCACAGACCACAACAGCGATTAAAAGCTACGAAACCAAGCACCACCCTCTATGGTATGTATGGGAGGTGTGCTCCATAATATGCTGAGAAATTCCGTCATCAGCAGGCACACTTGGTAGAATAGCTTCCTGTCTGATCGTCTGTCGGGATTGAAAATTGGCAAGAAAACAGAACGCAGCACCTAAAACTATGGCATATATACCCAAGCACCGTAAGGAGACCTCTAGCCGTAATAAACATGGAGGTAGGGGGACAATTCGGCTAGTGTCATGATGCAACACATCAGTGTCACATCCTGGGCACGCCTGGAAAAACGTACGAAGAGCTTGGCTCGAGACCACGTTTGTGACCTCGTTTCTGACATCGCTTGGAATTTTCCTGTAAATCCCGTGTTTTTTGTTCCACCCGTGCGTGGGACTGTCACCAGCATCATAATACTCTGGAAACTCATGACTCGATTCCCAACTTAAAATCGGAGGCACTTTCCGAAACTGAAACACGCCTCTGCTCAACATAAACTTCCATGCTCCGACCCACAGCCTTAATGAACCCTATTGGCGCCCAGGGATAACGACCAAACAGGCGACGAATGAGTCCCGTGTCATCAAGTGTCCAATACCAGGCAAAGCTCGCAACAGTACAAGCAAACATCGCCAAGCTGCGTGCGTGCGTACTACTGTACTACTGCTGTTGTTGTACATACTGCGCTGTTGTACATGCTACTGTGCTGCTGTACATACTACTGTGCTGCTGTATACTGCTTTCACACTACTGTTGTTGTAGAGGGTGGGTGAGTCGGTTGGTGAGTGTGTCGATGGGTTGGTACTTGAATGGGTGGGTGGGTGGGTGGGTGTGGGTGGGTCGGTTGGTACGTGGATGACTGCGTTTGTACCTGTTCGTGGTGGCCGGCCCTGTTTTTTTTTTTCTTTCTTTTGCTGCTGCAAGGGCTCCGCGTTGATGCCGTCATATAGTGTGTCAATTCACCTGATCAGTGGATCGCGTTATAGGGTGTGGATCGTGGCGCAGTTATTATTTCGTGTTTCTGTTTTTGTCCGCTATAGAGGCCGCGCCCTGGCATATTTCGGGGTATACCACTACTGTAGTAGTATATATTTAATTTTTATATTGCACGTATTGTTCATGGCACGTGCCATGATATCATCATCCGGCGATGATTCCGTAAACCACGGAACAACCCACGATAAGTTGCCATGGCAAGTGCCATGAGGTAGTCCACGGATAATCCCACATGTTCATTTAACACTCCGCGGTTTGCCGCGAGTTGCCCCATGGGGCACACCACGGTTCACCATGGTGCACACCCCATGGCATGCTGCACGGCATACCTCACGGGGCAAGCCGTGGGGCGCACGATGTCATGATACGCGCCATGATAATATAGGACGCTCTATGGGGTGCTGGGGTCGCGCAATGATGGTGATCCTCCCATGCGATGCCCCGTGGGGCGATTATTGCTATATCCCGTGGAACCTCCAGCAGGCAATTTGTCATATAGGGCATGCCATGGCGCGTGCCACTCGGCCTCCCACGAGAGAAATCGCACGGGGACAACTGTTCTCGTGGTGTGTCCCAAGGGTCTCCATGAGATGCCCGGCGGCATCTATAACCGGGGAATACCTAATCGATAATACGATATAAGCTACGTTCATAGATGACAGTCGCCCCGGTGGGCTAGCAGGTAGCCACGAAGCCTGTTATATTCAAGATCGTGAGTTCGAGCGCCCCCGAGTGCATGCTCGTAGGAACCTTTTGTTGAATGATCTCTAAAGGTGTACACGCATTTTGCACAGGCAGGCGTCGTGGTGGCTCAAGACAGCAGTAACACAGAAACTCTCGTAAGCATTATTCCCATAGCTGCCGAGCTGGCTCGGCCCAAACCTCGAGCTGACTCGGCCCACGAATCGAGTGACATCGATCGGCTCATAAAACATCCCGATGTCCCATATCCCACTACAATAATTCCTATCAATCATGTGGAACTCCTACCATACGATGGATCTTATGCGTGGTGTTACTGAGTACAATCAACATCCCCCCTGCTCATTATACACAACCATAATAATGTCCCCCCTGCTCGGTGCATGATAAGGCACGACATTGCAGGGTCGATACATCGTAAAATCATAATGTACTCATACCAAACTCGGAAACTCAAACTCAAATCTGCAACTCCTCAAATCAAGACTCATACAATCTCAAGTCCAAATCACATCCATATCAAGAGGAAACTCATCCCGACGACAAGTGAAAACCTCTCCCTCAACCCCAGACAAAAACAATGCAACTATGGAAAATGCGACAGTACGTAGTTACACCAAACAAATAAAAACTAAGAAAAAGGTATCATGCCAGAGATCGCGAGGGACCCCGTCCCTCCGGATAAAAGCCTCCTTTCATCCCCTGCTCCCGCCATAGATTCACAGATCGCGACGGTAATGCGAGATAGCATACATACTTCTTCCCAAATAATTAATCTGGCGCTCAAACCACAGTAGTACCTTAAATCATAGTTGCTCGTGCTGGAAACATCGAACACTCTCGAAATCCATTGCCAGGAAAAACGGCATTATCCTCAGAATTAGCCAAGGAAAAACGGTATTATTCTTCGGATTTATAACTCACATACCCATACGTTGCTGTACGCTTACGCAACGACCGGCAATACATACTCCATTCATAAACCAACATGAACCTCCTTGATTATCCCCGATTACCTCGTATACTAGTACTCAGTATGGGGCCTAGCTGAACCAGGAAAAATGAAACTCTACTCGTATTATATGAACGTAACCGCAGAAACTCCATCCACGTGTATTCTACATTACTTCAAGTATTCAGACTCAATATCGCTCGATCCAACGCATAACAAACGCAAAGAAAGACGACTTATAACTCAAAACCAAGAACATTTAATCTGGACCGAACGCGCCCTCTGGTGCATTTCAAAGTCCCTTCAGTCGTGGTCATTTTGCCGTAGACTGAGATCATTTAATCTTCAACAGTCAAACTCTCAACGCAATACACATCAAGCAAATCGGTCAGCAAAAACTCAAACAACGAAATCGTTCGTAAGCATAATTTAACATTTCATTCGAAAACTTACAAGAACGGTGGGAATGAGGAGCGTGACAGACGCCTTCAAGTGGTCAAACTCCTAACTGCATTAAGCTACTGCGTTGGCGGCTCTTCTCTTTTTGCTGTGTTCCTGCAATTAATTGTCATTGATGGGATCGTTTTTTATTCTAAGCGATTTGGGTCAGCACATAAACCTTTTTTTACTGACCGGCAGGTAATTGATGGGTGTGCGTGGTGGGTGAGAGATTTACTGGGTTGGTCGGTTGGTCCCTCGGCTGGTAGTCCCACAATCACCAACACCACCCACCAACATTTACTGTTAATTAAGCGATGCGTGTCAGCGCAAAAACCTTGTACGAGTACAGAGAAAAATGTACCAGTAAACAAATACATCTGAATCATTTCATAATTCGTTTTTGTTGTATGATCTTTTTGCTCGTATTTTGTAAAATCTTTATCAGGTATCAGGTCGGTTGGTCCCTGGGCTGGTAGTCCTACAATCACCAACACCACCCACCAACATTTATTGTTAAGCGATGCGTGTCAGCGCAAAAACCTTGTACAGAGAAAAATGCAAACTAAGAAATCTGAATCATTTCAGAATTCGTTTTTATTTGTATTGTCTTTTTGCTCGTATTTCGTAAAATCTGTATCATTTCAGAAATCGTGTTTTATTGTCTTTTTGTTTTCTGCATCTCTCAGCAGCAGCAGCAGATAAGAAATGGGATGGACAAAAAAAACAAAATGCTGCTGCTGCTGAACGAGTGCGTACCAGGAACCACCACCAAACCACGGGACGAAGCCACCACCAACCACCACCAGCCACTACGAGCAACAACAACTTCTGGTGCTCCTGCGGCTCGTGGGGCAGGGGTGGTGGCGGTGGTGGTGATGGTCGTCGTTGTGGTGTTTGCTGGTGATGGTGGTGTGTGTGCTGTGTGCGATGATGGTCTTCCTCTTCTCGTCCGATCATCACCGTTGTTGCTCTACTGCCGAGAAATGTGGTCTTCAGTTTCAACCCTTGACAGCCTTGACATGCCGTGACTGTCACCAAACAACTAGTTTTTAGTGTGGAACACGCCACCCTACACCCTTGACAGCGCATGTTTTGCCTTGCTTGACATGTCTCCTCATCGTTGCTATATACTACTGCTAGTTTGCTCTACTGCCGAGAAATCCCAGTGACACAATTTGGTACTGGCAACAGTTTAGGGCAGTCACTACCGCCTAGCTCTCCGATCTCGGCACGGCTTTCGACACGAATAGCACAGGACGGTCGGCACAAATAGCGGGCCTCTATCAGTCCCGAGCGTGTCTGAATCGGTTCAGTGTACGCGTCGCGCGCCAAAAAAAAGCAAAGCGAACGAAGTACGAAGTGCGAAGTGCAGACGAAGTGCGAGGGACAGACGAGCAGACAGACAAACCTCAATATTAAGGATTCTTTAAATAAAGCCACGCTGCGGCAGCTTTCAGAACTGTTTTTTGTCCGTTTGTGTCCGTTCGCGACCAGGGGGGTACACCCCCACGGGCACATACCCAACCATTATGAAGAGCATCTATTGATGCTTCGAAGGGCTGCGCCCTTCTCAGCATCAATATCTCCTCATTACAAGAACGGTGGGAATGAGGAGCGTGACAGACGCCTTCAAGTGGTCAAACTCCTAACTGCATTAAGCTACTGCGTTGGCGGCTCTTCTCTTTTTGCTGTGTTCCTGCAATTAATTGTCATTGATGGGATCGTTTTTTATTCTAAGCGATTTGGGTCAGCACATAAACCTTTTTTTACTGACCGGCAGGTAATTGATGGGTGTGCGTGGTGGGTGAGAGATTTACTGGGTTGGTCGGTTGGTCCCTCGGCTGGTAGTCCCACAATCACCAACACCACCCACCAACATTTACTGTTAATTAAGCGATGCGTGTCAGCGCAAAAACCTTGTACGAGTACAGAGAAAAATGTACCAGTAAACAAATACATCTGAATCATTTCATAATTCGTTTTTGTTGTATGATCTTTTTGCTCGTATTTTGTAAAATCTGTATCAGGTATCAGGTCGGTTGGTCCCTGGGCTGGTAGTCCTACAATCACCAACACCACCCACCAACATTTATTGTTAAGCGATGCGTGTCAGCGCAAAAACCTTGTACAGAGAAAAATGCAAACTAAGAAATCTGAATCATTTCAGAATTCGTTTTTATTTTTATTGTCTTTTTGCTCGTATTTCGTAAAATCTGTATCATTTCAGAAATCGTGTTTTATTGTCTTTTTGTTTTGTGCATCTCTCAGCAGCAGCAGCAGATAAGAAATGGGATGAAAAAAAAAAACAAAATGCTGCTGCTGCTGAACGAGTGCGTACCAGGAACCACCACCAAACCACGGGACGAAGCCACCACCAACCACCACCAGCCACTACGAGCAACAACAACTTCTGGTGCTCCTGCGGCTCGTGGGGCAGGGGTGGTGGCGGTGGTGGTGATGGTCGTCGTTGTGGTGTTTGCTGGTGATGGTGGTGTGTGTGCTGTGTGCGATGATGGTCTTCCTCTTCTCGTCCGATCATCACCGTTGTTGCTCTACTGCCGAGAAATGTGGTCTTCAGTTTCAACCCTTGACAGCCTTGACATGCCGTGACTGTCACCAAACAACTAGTTTTTAGTGTGGAACACGCCACCCTACACCCTTGACAGCGCATGTTTTGCCTTGCTTGACATGTCTCCTCATCGTTGCTATATACTACTGCTAGTTTGCTCTACTGCCGAGAAATCCCAGTGACACAATTTGGTACTGGCAACAGTTTAGGGCAGTCACTACCGCCTAGCTCTCCGATCTCGGCACGGCTTTCGACACGAATAGCACAGGACGGTCGGCACAAATAGCGGGCCTCTATCAGTCCCGAGCGTGTCTGAATCGGTTCAGTGTACGCGTCGCGCGCCAAAAAAAAGCAAAGCGAACGAAGGACAGACGAGCAGACAGACGAGCAGACAGACGAGCAGACAGACAAACCTCAATATTAAGGATTCTTTAAATAAAGCCACGCTGCGGCAGCTTTCAGAACTGTTTTTTGTCCGTTTGTGTCCGTTCGCGACCAGGGGGGTACACCCCCACGGGCACATACCCCCTCATTATGAAGAGCATCTATTGATGCTTCGAAGGGCTTCGCCCTTCTCAGCATCAATATCTCCTCATTAAAATCTACCCACTCCCAATAATGTCCCAAACATTCCTACTGCTGGTGCTGCCTCCGCTGCGGCTGCCTCTCTTTCCGGCCTCACAGCGTTGCCGCAGCTCGGGTCACCCAGCTCATCCCCCTCGGTAAAATCAGCAGTCACCTCGACAGTATAGACTCGAAACAAACAGCAGGGGACAAATCGTGCGGACCAGAGATCAGGGTGGTCACGGGTATTTTGCTCTATTAATGCCTTCATACATACGTATCAGCTTGCAAATCTCTCTTTTTACCGCAATTAAATGATCTCAAATGCCACTGCATAATAATGGTTACTTGACAACGACAACATACCGATGATACCGCATGATATCCCATACGCGTACCATGTCGCATCCATGAATTTACCGATCATTATATACTGCTGTACGTATGCGTAGTATCTCACTCAATCCTCTGACTTGGTGAACATGTACAGCAGTACCGTGCAAAGTATTTCCTCAGCTCATACTCATAACTCTACCACCAACAGCAGTACATACCAGGCTCATACTCATAACTCTACCATCAACAGCAGTACATACCAGGCTCATACTCATAACTCTACCATCAACAGCAGTACCTACCAGGGTAACGGCAATATACCCGCTGATTTCCACGTAGATGTTCCCCTCATACATAATGCCTCATCAATACATGGAACTCCCTACTATGAAATGGATAATCTTCGTCGTATCTTTTAGCACAGTCAACATCTCCCCCTGCTCAATACATACGACCATATAAATTCCTTCCCCCCTGCTCTGTGCATGACAAGGCACGACAACGCAGGGTGGACAAAAGGGGGTTGTGCTACTCTGCAGTCCAGATATATGCGATGTAGTATCGTACTCAACTCTGTGCATACTCTTGTACCCGCCTTACTATACTACTTCTGCTTTCGTACGTACTCGTATTCAGTTTCGGGGTTTGTGTTGATACGATACAGCAGCAGTACTGATGATGTACGTGTGTGGAAAGTTCAACTCATTATTTCATAGTTTCCTCATATTGCACTTTCAATATCTACGTCTTACTCGTATGTGGAACGGTACCCAGCCAGAGCGTCCGATCAGGCAACCACAAAACAGACAGCCATTGTCCTGCAGTAGTACTTGTACGCTACAGCAGTCTCTACAGGAAATCTTCAGTGAGTCAAGCTCTACAAATACGCCTGTGTGTCATACCTCCGTTCCACCCTCAAAATCTCCAAAACATGCTCTATTCTCAAAATCTCAAATGTGGGGGTATCCTTCATTCTTAAATCAACACAAAATCAACTCAAGAAAGGAAATCATCAGCAGCAAGCAACAAAATCATACTCGCCTCGTGCGAGCAAAAGCCCTTGCTGGCGGCGTGGTGATAATTTCTCCTTTACTCTTTCTCGCTTCGGGCAGCGCCTCCTCTTGCGCCCGTGCTCTGCCTCCCAACCGACGATGCAGAATTTTCCACCAGCCCCCACCTTCGCTCTCTCCTTTTCCTCCTTCCTCGGGGGCAACGTCTCCCCCGGCTTCCAAGTATCCTCCCCTCCTCCGGCTCCTCGTGCCGGCAAACTAACTTCCTCTTCTGTTGCACAAACTAGACCCACAGATTCAAGCATAGGCCTGGCGGTTCTGGGGCTTTGCGGCTTTGCGGCGGCGGCGGCGGCGGCGGCAACGGCGGCGGCGGTGACGATTGCGGTGGCAGCGGCGGCGACGAAGACGGCGGCAGCGACGGCAATGGTGACGGCGGTGGCGGTGGCGGCGGCGGCGGTGGCGGTGGCGGCGGCGGCGGCGATAGTTGCGCTCTTATGTCCCCGCAAGCGCAGCAATCCTCTGAAAGCTGCTCCTCTTCTTGCGGACGTTGTAACTGGAGTAGCTGCTGCCTCTGCAACTGCTGCACTCCAGTACCTTCGCCTCCAGATCCGCGCGGGTCTACCAGCTGCGGCTCATACATGGCGTTGCTGGGATCGCGCTGGTGCTGCTGGGGCGGCATCTCCTCTCTCTTCTCTCCTCTCTCCTCGTTCTCCTTCTCGTATCTAACTAAATCTACAGCAACTTTCATCACGATCTCAGCTTGAAGCTCATGCGCCATGCGGAGATTCTGAAGTCTCTCCGACATCGCCTGGACTCGCCATGACCAAAATCGATTCAAGGCGGGATCCTCTGCATACGACGCTTGCAGAGCTGCCTCTGCGAGTCTGATCTCCTTCTCGAGCTCCAGTGCCGCGATCTCTATCTTCAGCAGCTGTATATTCTCCATACCAGCGTCCTCGTGACCTGGCATGGGCTTGCGCAACCTGACCCCCTCTGGGACTCCCCTCTGGGATGCCTGCGCTCTCCGATAGGATCACCGGTTGCCCGGACGAACACTAGTGTGTTGAATGATCTCTAAAGGTGTACACGCATTTGGCACAGGCAGGCGTCGTGGTGGCTCAAGACAGCAGTAACACAGAAACTCTCGTAAGCATTATTCCCATAGCTGCCGAGCTGGCTCGGCCCAAACCTCGAGCTGACTCGGCCCACGAATCGAGTGACATCGATCGGCTCATAAAACATCCCGATGTCCCATATCCCACTACAATAATTCCTATCAATCATGTGGAACTCCTACCATACGATGGATCTTATGCGTTGTGTTACTGAGTACAATCAACACCTTTTTCTCGCAAAAAAACCTCTTGACTAGCGGAAAGCGCGGGAGCGTGAGTTAGCAAAATTCGATGAAGATCGACGAGCGTTGGGAAGGCTCAACCCTCTGCGCGATAAAATACAAGGCAAGACCCGTAGTCGGGGAGGAGGGAGAGGAGCCCACTTTGTGACCCCGGATTTGAGTTACGACTAGGGAGGGAGAAATACAGAAGTGCGAAGATAGTAAATGGGATGGAAAAAAACAAAATAAATAGCACGCCCCATGGCGTGTCTCATGGACAATCTCAGCGATACTGCAGTACTACTCACTGTATCATATGCTGTGCCCCTTGGCTTGTCTTAGGGAGAGTCCACTGCCTGGCGTAGTCCATGATTCCATGGTGTATCCCGTGGAGTGGCGTGCGTACCATGGTGCATAATTAACCATGGGGTATCCCACCGGTAGTTTTTCGCAGGGCACGGGCCATGGGGCATCCCGTGGGATATCCCACAGCGACAATACTCCCACGGTGTGGCCCATGAGCATCCGTGGTCTTTGACCATGGTATGCCCGGTGCGGCATACCCTCTCAGCGATGGAGTATCCCATGCCTTTTTGCATGTTGCCCTAGGTTGCATTTGTGGCACACCCCAGAGTGTTGTCTACCTGCCGAGTATCTCATGGGAAATTTGTCATATGGGGTATGCCATGCTACGTGTCATGGGGGCATCCCATGGGACACCGCATGGGACAAATGCTCCCATTGTGTGTCCCATTGGGGCGGTATTCAACATGGCACGCCCCATAGCGTATCCCATATAGAGTATATCAGCGATAATTATGATTGAACTATTAATGTTTCCTGTTTTCCGTATCCCATCTCGTGCATGGAGTACCCCATAGGACTTGGAAAATAATTTGCAGGGCGACCTTTGGGGTTCGCGTTGTTATGGTCTAGGGTCATTACAAGCGAACGCGAGTGTTTATAATTTCGACGACGCTTGTTTTAGCGACCCCCCGTGAAAATGCTGTCAGGTGGGTCTACGTACGGCCGCCGGGATCAGGTGAATGCACACCATCATCTCCGAAAACAAACCACCCAAGACCCCGCATCAGAGTCCGCGGATCATCAGCACAGCAGACTATAAAAGCGCAACACAGGTAGCAGAACCGACGCCGGGTCACCCTCGCGCACACAAGGCAGTGTCGCGGCTGCAGGGCAGCGTCACGCCTGCTGTGCGTCACTGCTACTGCGCGGCAACGGGAACCGCCCGAACTACGTTTCTGGTCTCCATCCTGTGTTTTGTATGCCTGGTCTTCTTCTTCAGCATGTATGCATCGAGACCAAAACCCTTGGGCTATCGTATCGCATGGCGAGACAGCCGCCGCCGAGGTTGTGGGCACACCCGGTACCTAGGGTGGGCAGGACTCGCTAACATCACTTCCACGGGAGTTGGAACGGGACGAACGCAAAAACATATTTGGCTGAAGAATTGGTGCTGATTGGATATTATTATTGAGAAAAAAGCAAGCGAACATATTTTGCAAGCGTTCCTACCCTATCTGTCAAAACAGCATTCCTTGTTCAGACCGACCGAACGGCCCGGCCGAACTCGGCACAACGAACGAGATGAGTTGCACTGATAGGTGCTGGGAGTGTTGCGGTACTTGCCGGGAGGCTCACGGGGGCATGCATATACATGGGACGGCATGGGAGCACTCGAGGGAGCACGTGTGGACGTCACACGACTCTCCTGCGGCAGGACCCACGCGCTGTGGCCATGGCCTGACCAGGCGGCTCACAGTGGAAAAAACAGCGTGTCGAACGAGCCTCTAGAGCTATATCCCTAGCAGAACGCCGAGCTGGTGTTCACGAAAGCACCAGGAGTCCTCGTCGAGCAGCGACGACGATATCATAACTTCTCGATATATCCCGAGGGTGCCACTTGGGTGTCTAGCACTGCCAGCTGTGAGGCATGCCTTGCGGTGTATTTGTGTGTGTAGCCGATCTCCGCGCCAAGAACACTAACTGCCTCCATGACGGTACCCCTGTGCTAGAGTCAACCAGTACGGCTCGGCGGCAAAAACCAGTTGGGTCATTTCATGTCAGCCTGGTCAGGGTTATTAGTCACCCAGAATTCCAATCGGACCCTAACCCCCAAAAACAGCTCGAAATGGAACGAACTTCGTACGACGAGTAGTCTCGTTCCGTTCCAGCCAGTCAAACCGGTCGAATAAAGTTAGGAAAATCCCGGCTATCCGTCCTGTACTCGCAATGTCACCGCTTGCATCATATATTACAAGATCACCGAATGCCTACACCATGAATCGAATAAAAGGATCTGATCAACTTGGCCCGTCAGTTTTTTCTCTTCTTGAAAATTGGGTGTCGGGGTTACTCCAGGGAGGAGATTCTCAAGAAAAAGGGTGCTACCGCTGCTGTTGTTGTACAGTGTCCCTATAGCGTAAGATGAGTAATGCGGGTAGCATGAGGATACTTGTACTGCTGCTGCTGCACGCCTTTCCTGGACCGATGACACATCGCCACATATTTTATGTTTCGTTTTGTCGCTAGTGTACCATCTAAGCAAAACAAAAGATAGAATAGAAAGATGACCTGACGAGCTGGGCGTTGACGCTTGTCGGGTGTGTCGGTGTATGTGATATCGCGAATCGTGAAACGAGTGATCCCGAGCTACAGTACGTTGGGAGTAATTCAACAAAACCGAGTCGCTCTCGCCACGTGACACCTGAGAAAGGCTGGAGCCTCCCGCCCAGGCCGCCGCTCTGGGTGCCGGCTGTCGATACTCGCGGCCTTACATTCATCAATCATTCATCGCCGGGTGGACGCTAAAGTGGTTTTGTATTCGAGAGTTACGCTGGAGGCCCTGGCCGACTTTGGATGAAGCAATACGGTGACATACAAGTAGGAAAGCTAACCCACTTCCTGTACGAGCTGACGAATTCAGTACTGCAAGATAGCAAGAGCAATCGCGGGCGCCTGTGGTCTCGGTGTGGCAGGTTTGGCCATTCAGACCGCGTAGATCCCAGTAGTCTTCCATTATTATTCAATTAACCTTATAGAAACGTAGCTGTTAGTCCATTTGCCATCTGACGATGTGAAGCGCTTATCCCAGCCATGTCATCCACACATGAAAGGGTAACTCGCATCGAATCACTTGAAACATGGAAGGTGCTACCAAATAGACCTGCATGCTTGACAAAATATACCAATAATGCAGTCCCTATGAACGATTCAATATGCATGTGCAGTCCCCCTCTTGAACGACTCTTAGACTACTGACTCTCAACCGACGTTCCACCTACCAAATATATGAAAGAATGACACTTACTTATGCCTTACCAATCAAATCTAGCCAAGTGACGAACTCATCCCAATTGTGTTCCTCCTCATGAAAACATCGATACACTCATTGCATAAATATCAAGCTCTCGTCTCTACGTACGGGTCCGTGCTCGGAGGCAAACGTCCCGGCGCCAATCACACCAGATGCCAGGCCACGGTTTCCACCTGAGCTCACCTCAGACCGTTCTGCTGTCCCATTCACTCCAAAGCAAGACACTGTTCAGCCCGGCACCGATGATACGACTCGACTCGATCAACTCAAATAGGGGGGGGCGAACATATTTCGCGTGCGACATAGTGTCCTGCTCGGCCCGACCGTCCCAAATGTTGAAACGTCTCACATCGTAACAACTACGTCCACGCCAACGTGAGGTTAACCTATGATACGCGGTGCATTGTCCTAGCATGAAACCGTTATTTCCTTCCAGCGACATACAAAACACTTTTATCTATGTCCCTACTTTCTGGCAGACGCAGAGGCTATGTGGCCGAAAGTAAAAATGAGGTACAGCAGAGCACGAACAGGGGAAAGGAGTACCATACGAAGCGCCCTCTGGAGGAAATATACCACCAGGTAGAAATGAGAAGACTAACCTCCAATCTCTATCAATATCCATGAATCCGTCGATGACGTCGCCACGAACCCAATACCGATGCACTGGTATACCGATGTTAAGAAACGCAAGCGTGATACAACAAAACAAATTGCAAAGCTTAGCATAAAGTCTAAGCTCAGTATTTTCGATTTGGGACGAATCAGCTATTATTCCTACTGTAAATGAAGGAAGGACAGCAGAAGGAACCAACGGAAGGACCAAGAGCGAAGATCACACCAGGCGAAGAATCTGCGCAATACGCGTGCGGAATACTTTCGAAACAAACTCCCCCTCTGCCCAACTAACCGCGCCTCCCTAACTGACACGAAACATGGTGCGAATATGAACTAGAGTGGCCACGTCTCTGCGTCCTACCATCTAAACAATGCTGTGACATGTTGAAACGAAAGAACCATGTCCACGCCAACGTGTTGCTTATCTAAACGTGGGTACGTTGTCCTAACATGAAACCGTCGTTCCCACCCTGCGACATCCGGCCTACCCGATGCCCGTACATAGTGGTTGACGCAGGCTCTGTCGCCGCAAACAAGGAGGCACAGTAGAGCGCCAGCAAAGGACGGAGTAACAAACCAAACGCGCCGAATCAACGGAGTTACAGTACCAGGTAGACATGAGAAGGCCAATCTCCAATCTCTCAAATATCTCAATCGCAACCAACCATCAGAAATCGGGCCACAATGAAACTGCAGGAAAATACCAGTGCTTGAGAAAACATGAAACCCAAGACAACCAAACAGTTTCAGATCTGAGTACTTTAGATTTGGGGTACACCATCTCCTACTGCTGCGGTACTGCTGTGCAGCTCCTCAGTGCCTGGTGCCCAATACACGAACGACAATATAATGAAAAACAAATGGAACATGAAGGGAATCAAACAGCAGACAAGAAAATAACAGGCGGAACTTCTACGCGAACGTAAAATATTTAGAATATGTCCCGATGTAATTTTCACTCCCTAACCACCGCACTTCTCCAGCCCTCCACGAAATGGATGGGGCATACACCATTATTGGTTTGTTGTTTGGTGTATTGTTCCCGCTGTACTTGTTTGTCGTCACCAGGGGCCCTAGGGCTTCACGTTCAGCCATCGAAAATCTGAGTCTCCTGCATTATTTGACGGGCCTGCGCGCGGTCAATAGACGAAACATGTTGACCAAATATTCGCTCACCCAGGTTGCCTTGTGGCTGAACAGGCGGGCGACTGAGTTGTACATTAGCCTAAAGACGGAGAGCAGCCCGTCGTTATCCTCCATGAAGTCTACCGGTATCACAGTGGGGCACGATCGGATCCCCCCGAGCACTCAGCCTTCTGAAGCAGAGTACGGGCCTGCGCGCGGTCCATAGCCGTCATCCGTTGAACCATCGTGACCACGGAGTCGCTCACCCAGATCTTGTGGCTGAACCGGCGGGCGACTGAGTTGTACATTCGCTTAAAGACGGAGAGCAACGCGTCAGTCCCCTTCGCGACCTCTACCGGCATAGGAGTAGCACACGATTGAATTGCATCCCACGACAATGCAAATGAGCCATTGACCTTGGCTTGCATGAGCTCGACATTGTCAAACGCGGGGTCGGGGGTCATGAACGTCGTGGCCACCATCCTGCTAGATTGTATGCCTCGAGAGATGAAGTCTTCCTCATTAGTGTCCACCCAGCCCTGCATATCCCCTGCCTCTCGCTCGCAGTGCGTCACTACGATGAGGACGGGAACCTTCTTGGCGACCATCTGGTTCACAAAAAACTCGTAATTGTCGAGGGTTGAGGTAAGGATTCGGCCTTTTGGCACGACCATTACCATGAGATTCAATCCTTGTTGCGAACGTTTCAGCAGCCTTATAATGCCCCACACGGCATCAACACTGGTCACAGCACCTCCTTTGGCTTCGTCCAGCCCTGCCGTGTCGATGATGCGGTAGTCAACCCCATCGTGATGGGCTAAAACAACCTGGGAACTGAGGGTGACTCCTTTAGCGCCACCGTTAGTTGGCAGGCTCTGCCCTGTGAGGGCGTTGACGAATGATGTCTTGCCTGTGCCTGCTGATCCAAATACCAGTAAATGCTTCATGTCTTTGGAATGGTCATCAACGGGGATATCGCCCTCAGTGGGTTCGGCAATGGCATGTGCTGCGGCCAAATCGAGTGCATCACATATCCCCGTGTCTTCGATACCTGGTAAGGCAGTTTGTAGCGCAGCGAACAGCACAGCGGCAACAGGGGTGAGAGACAGGGTTCAGCGCCACATCGCGTTTGTTGCTGGACCTTCACCTACACATCACCGGTGAGAAGGACTCGTGATGACTATTAGTAGTATTTAGTGGTACTGAGGCGCGACCTCGGTACCTGCAGTAGTCAAATATGTGATGCATCACACTGGGGGAATACTGATTGTGCTGAACCAACACGAACGAACATCTACGTATACGTGTCTTTTGGGTTGTTTCTTGTCCAAGAAAAACATATCGTCAGCATACAGCAGCAGCAGCAGTAGGAGCAGCAGCAGCAGCAGCAGCTGTGGCGGCTACAGCAACGGAACATCAGTAACGGCATGCAGTAGGACACACGAGGCCAGGGTCAGCGTCGCTGTACGCTCGGCTGGTCGGTGTAACACTTACAGTACTGTAGACCCTCTGTACTCGTATCCAATTTGATGTGTGTGTCTCCTGGTTCCCCAACGCGTTATTGATATTCGGCACAATAATTTGAAGACGAAAAACTCTGCACCTGATACGTGTTCAACACCCGATATTCTCGTAGCTGGTGCCACCACTACTACTGTTGTACGACATTTACAGCAGAGCTTCTTCGTCCCCTCGTCAGTAGGAGGGTGGACCTTACAATATCACCTGCATCCTATTATAGGGACACGGTCCGAACGTTGTTGTGATCAGCCACGTTCTGCCTACTGGTAGAGTTGGGTTTCGTTCGGTGAAGCAAAACATATAACAATAAAAAGTCATGTGATATTCCACGTTCCGAATTAAGAGCACATGGGGCCACAGCCATGGCTTCGGAAACACACGTTGCCGCACCTAGCTCGACCAACTCTGAACGCGTTACAGCGGTACCGGCAGGAAAACACATCGTAAAAAATGTACAGCTCGACGGGACTGGCATGGGTGCCGTGTAGGTTGAGTGCGGTGTACAAACGTGGATGTTGACTGTCTCACAACATACATACACACAGAGAAACTAAAACGAGGCACGCTACCCTCGTACGCGATCCCGATATAGAGAGTTTTTGTATTCTCCTTGAAAAACCAGGGAGGGGAAGTGCTCGCGCTTCGCGCTCGCGCGCCTCACTACAAAATGCCGGCTTCGTAGGTCAAATTTGGAGGACTCGTCATGAATCGAAAGGTGTACAGTCCAATTGTTGGAGACTATTATGTGTTCTGGCGGAAAATAACCAATCCAGGGTAGCGCACAAATTGCCGGCAGGTCCGCCCGGCAATCCTGCAGAGTGCGAAGAAGTACGGTACGTTCACTCTCTTTTAATTTCAGTGAACAGAGGTATACCACTACTGACTGTGCATATTGTTGGTGGTTTAACCTGTCCACGCTTCTCTTTAGGTGCTTCCCTCTTTATGTACACAAGCATAACATAGCTCTATCGTCAGCTCCCCTTAACACCCCTCAGCCTGTTACCGCTTTTGGCTAAACGCATCGACGTATCAAAAATGACCAAACGATTTGGCGTGTTCACCAGCATTCGACGTCCTCACCAGCATTCGACGTCCAGAGTCCGTACGAAGCTGCCATGGTCTTACATGTATTCAGGCATGAGCCAAGATACGGTGACCTCCGTACTCTTGTGCACTCGAAACACGCCACGTAGTTCAATATGGTATCACGTAGGATCCAGATATTCATTTCAATACCACTTGAACAAATAGTTATCCGTTTCGACAAAACTTCAGGGCCACGGGTGTCCGCTTACAATGCAAAATTCGCCCTTGAGTTCGACCGAAGTCTAGCTCGGTACGTACTGACTGTTAAACGTAGCTCTGAGAAACCTAAGTAAATGTTCAACTTTAGACCGCTACGCTTGTCCCTTCCAGCTGGTACCTCAAAGGACGGTTCGCCACATATCCGCAAGCATACCCCGAAGAGCAGGAAGCTCACCAGCAGCTGGTATTTTTTCTTTCGAAGGATATATTTTCAGTACATTACTATCATTCGGTTCGGCTCGGTTCAAAGCCGAACGGCGAAAGGTTTTCGCTGTCGGATACACGGACCAAACCAGGTGGTACGCATTTTGCATGTCACTGTCCAATCCGAGCCGTGAGGGTTTCAGCAGAGCAGAGACAACAACTGAGCAGAACCGAGACGAGCCGAACCGAACCATCCTTCCGCTTTCCATGTAGGGGGCGTCACCCGGCAATGACGTTCCCAACAATGTCGTACTACTGTAACTCATATTTAGAACTGTTTCCAAGCGAAGTTCCTAGACCGAAAACAGGGTATGAGTGTGGCGGGGTCCCCTCCCCGAAACGCCATGCTGACTCCTGTAAATAACTGTTTTCACACTATTGTTGTCCAAACAACAAAACAGGCGGGGATGCAACTGTTTCCACACTATCCCTGTAGGGCCTTCTCTCTGTGTTTCTGCAGTCCTTCGCGTGTTTCTGACATACCCACGAGATCATCCGCAAACAAACATGAATCCCGACACCGTTTTTACCCCCATCGTGACCCCCTACTGTTGCTTCTTCGACTGCTACGATCAGGCCAGTCAGTAATATTGACCTTGAATAGGTTAGTACTTGTAGGTGATAGTGTACATCCCTGTGCAACTCCTTGTAAAATTTCAACATACTTCGATATTTTCCCGTCCAGCATCACAGCACTTCTCACACATTCCGTAATATTTTTCATCATTCTCCACATCTTTCCTTTGATCCCTATTTCCCACAACGTTTTCCACAACCCATTTCTCCGTACTGTGTCGTGGGCCTTCTGTACACCTAGAAATAAACTGTATCGTGTTACGCCCGCGTCGTTCCTACCTTGGATAAACTTACCCAATGTGTACACATGATCTACGCAGCTACGGTTTGGCCCAAAACCTGCTTGTCCTTCGCTAATTTGTTATTTCTTCTCCATCATTGTTCCCGTTCTGGCGTTCAAAATCTGACAGCATTGTTTGCCTACGGTGCTTACTATTAATAGTGTTAGCCCGCTATAGTTCCTTGGGCAAGTCTTGTCTGCTTTTTTAAATAAGGTTACCACTACTCCTTCTCTCCACGTCCTATTCATAGGTGCGTACTCGTTTTCCCATATCTAGTTGTACAACTTAACCATCATGGTAAGCATCCCCCTCCCCCCGTGGTTTCGGCAAAGACAGCACAAACAGCAACACCACCACCACAACCACCACCACCAACAACAGCCCCGATAATAAACCGTCCCTCACACAATCATTCACTGTTTGGTCTGCCCCTACAGCCTTTTTATTTTTAAGTTTAGCTACACACTTATTTCCCTTGTGAACTCTCCATGTAACCGTTTTGAACCAGTGTCTTCCCTTTCTGCCCACACGTCGGGAGGGGGGGGGGGGGGTTAGCTTTGGACCACGCCACCCCACGCCGCCGCGCCAGCAACCACCTTACTGGTGCTGAGGAATTTCCAGCTCGATTGGCGCCGCCTGTCTCTAATTGAGTTGGTCGCGGTGTTGTGGGTTTTTCTCGCGTTCGGAGAGTTTGCAGTCTCATTTATTTTTGATGCGATTGAATTGCATGAAGTATTGCCTACGAGTAGCTATCGACGTTAAGCCCATCAGCAGGCATCGAACGGGTCGTTGGCATGACATAGTGACTGCCGCTTATCATTGATCTGCAAAGCCCATCTGCATACATCTTTCATACAGTTATATAAAATTTCAGCCCACGCCCGGATCACCAGGTTTCGAACGTGTCGTTGGCTACTGCTGCGTTCTTCTTTTTTCTTCCACAGAGAGTAGTCAAACATTGTTTAACGGGCCCTTGGCATTTAAAACTGCCGTTTTCATTTACATGCGGGTCTTAGCTTCGTCGGCGGCCCTCACCAGGCCACCGGCGGAGCCGCCTTGTACGTAGTGTTATTAGAGTGGTATCATATACCAGAGGGTACACGAGTAGGTGTTTTTTGGGGTAATAACCAAAAACGGGTATGACGAATGCTACGATAGAGGTGCACCGTGATTTTTCTGAGCTCCTCACTTGAGGGGCTCAATATACCCCACCCAAAAACCGATTGTGCAAAAAGACAAAAGTGCTACCGACCAACAATCCCATGCGCTAGGTATACTATCGAAAATATTTCGCCACAAGAATAAAAGTCCGACAAATTTGGGTTAAGGAGCCCGATCGTTCAGAAAAAAAACAGCCAAAAGTGCTACCTCTATCGTAGCAGGCGCCGTATACCCGGTCGGTTTTCACTGAAAAAACGGGTGCATCCTGGAATCAAGTAAAAAACACGCCCAGCAAGCCACGCGATTGGCCAAAAATAAATTGTACCCATTTTTTAGACTGTCCCGGATACAACTGTAAATGTCTATTATGCTTGGCTTTCAACCGTTTTTGGTTATGCATTTTGCTTAAAGCACTCGCCTACAGTGTGCCTCGCTCTCCACTGCGTCTGCGGCCGCTCTTTCGGTGTTTAATTTTTGGGCCCTTCATTTTTTCCGAGCTTTTTCACAATTCAATCAAACTCTATTCAACCAGTTTACGCACCTGCGTACGTACGTCTTCAGAGTGATACGACCACCCACCTATAGATTCACTGCTGCTGTTGTATGTATATACCATAATATGATAAGTATTTTTACTGTAATACGACTGCCTCTGTAGTATAGGTAGGGTGTATTTCAGGTACACGCTGAGACCGCAACAAGTAAAACACAAAAGATGCTTGCCGCCAGAACGCTCCGCCTCTAAACACCCCTGACCCCTGACCCTGCTCCCGATCCCACCCGGACCTAAGCCCTCCAAACATAATCTGGACACGTTTAAAAGGGTATAATTAGGCGCCGACAAGTGTGCCTGGTTGTCACTACCCCTCACACCCCTGACCCTGCTCCCGATCCCACCCGGACCTGAGCCCTCCAAACATAATCTGGACACGTTTAAAAGGGTATAATTAGGCGCCGACAAGTGTGCCTGGTTGTCACTACCCCTCAGAAACGGGCACGATGTGAAGTTGGCCAATCTATCCCGTGATGGCTCGTGGGATGTGGTGTTTTGACTCGATTCCATACTGTACCCGTTTTTGACTCCAACCGGAGCGGGTGTACCCGTTTTTGGTTATTGCCCCTTTTTTGTATTTCCATCCCATTTACTTTCTTCGCCTTTTTTTATCTCTCCCTCTTTGGTCGTAACTCAGCTCCGGGGTCACTAAATGTTAAATGCTCTTCTCCTCCCTCCCCACTACGGTACGTGCCTTGCATGTTTATGCCGAGAAGATTAAGATTTCAACCCTTTCTTCTCTCGTCGACTCGCGTCGAAATCCGCCTACCCACCCTACGAAGGCGCTCTCAGCGATTGGTTCCTTATTATTTTTGCAAACAAAGTCACAATCTCACTACGGTGGGGTTTGAACTCGAGTACCAATGCTGTTAATAGTAGCATTTGAAGCTGGCCACTAGACAACCGGGGCGACCGGTTATGGCACCATGTCTACCAGAGTGTATTCTATATTTGAATGCTATTAATTACTGCAGCTGCACCATGGTGTTGTTGTAAAAATAGCACCGACCGTGTCGATTATTGCATGCTCAACTTTTGGCAGAAAATATTCACGGATGGTGGCACAAGTGGGACTTTTTGCAGAACATATTCACAGATGGTGGCACAAGTGGCAGTTACAACAGGTAGTTGATGCTTTCGGTTGGGGCAACTCTGCAGTACGTATAATACATTTCCAGGTTCTGCACTGCGGAAAAAATGCTGCACGTTCGTGTACTCGCAGTATTTTCGGGTTTAAGTACTGCGGATACTACAGTAACAGCATTTATTTCTTGGTTTTCGACGTACTTTAAGCGAATAATCCAGACTCGCAGGCAGTACAGCATTTCGGGGTTGGTTACTACAGTATAATACTTCTAACTAATACTGTGAATACTTCCTGCACTTTTGTAATGATGTCCGGGTTATACATATATATGTACTGCGGGTACTAGTACTGACAGTATTTCGTCCGTTGGTCCTGCTCGTACTGGGAGTACTCAGTACCAAATCACCATCTATATATGCCCAGTGTTCTGGGGGCATGATGTGCAGTACGGCCCTCTCACAAAACAACTGAAATCGCGGGCTCAGGCTGAATTTTCTTATTCTGGGCGCGCGCGAAAGCACGCTTTCTTGTGTCGCGCTTTCATATTTTGGTCTCCGAGAAGACGTTTTCCTTATATTTAGTAGCGCGCAGTGAATGATGACTTGGGTCCAGGCCAGCCACAGGAAGGGGCCACTTCCTTAAAGATTATTATACACTGACTATAGTCTAGGGTGATACCTTTCTGTTATTTTGTTTTCATTTTTTCAGGCTGACTTTCTTGTGGGTTCCTTTCTTGGGCCGGTACTGTATACTGCTACGTCACGAGAACATTACTTTTGGGGGGGGGAAGTGGGGTGCATAGGTCGTTATTGTCGAAAGACCAATTTTGTACGAAACAAACCCGAGTTTTTTCAAGTGTTGAAAAAAAAATAAGATGTGAATCTGTGTGAATGCTATAACATCAAGGCTTATTATCACGGTACTCGATAATCGAGACGGGACGGGACGGTACTGTTTTTACTTGTTTGGCGGGAAAAAAAATGAAGACGGGACGGGACGGGACGGTAAAATGACGACCAAACAGGTTTTTGAGACGGGACGGGACGGGACGGTTGGTGTACAATTTCTAGACGGGACGGGACGGTAATTTCAACGGGGTAGATTTTCACGACGGGACGGGACGGTAAAATTCAACGGATTGTTTTTCCACGACGGGACGGGACGGTAAATATAATTTTTCACGACGGGACGGGACGGTAAAAAAACTTTTTCACGACGGGACGGGACGGTAAAAATAATTTTTCACGACGGGACGGGACGGTAAATATTTTTCTTGACGGCGGGAAGAGACGGCACTGGATCATTGGATCAAAACGGTTGTTGTTGCTCCAGAGGAACAAACAAAAATAAACACTCGTACGAATCGTACGTAAACAGAAAGCCATCTTGAAATGCGTATTCCCATAATAAATTATATACCGGCACGGCGAAATCACACCGAATTACCTTGCAATTTACAAATTACGCTACGAACTCGTATATATTTGCATAATAGTACAGAGCAATCATCATCATGCTTCGTCCACAGAAATAACCTTGCCAGCCGCAGCGTTTTGAGCAGCGACTGATGCGGCAGCCTCCACGTCGCAGTTAGCCTTTGACGCCGCTACATCCTGGAGAACCTTCGCTAGCCCGGGGATCAAGTGCGAGTTGAGCTTGAGCAGCATCATCGTTTCGATTTTTTCAGTCTCAAGGGAGGTGCGTAGTTGGCTAACGACTGCCGAAAGAGCAGAGAAGTTGTTCCTTTCTGCTTGACAACTGGTGGTGTCGATCCCCAGGTACAGTCGAGCCAACAGTCCGACATGTGGCCAGCGAGCCGACACTACCACCTCCCCGTCTTGGCGTCTACTACATCCATCGTAAATTCATAAATTCAAATTTTTGCTATTTCATTATTTCATATTTTGATATTTTGATATTTGATATTTCGGAATTTTCGTATTTCGTAATTCCGCAAATTCGTAAATTCGTATGACTTTAATTTAATTTTAATGTACTACCAGTGTGAAAAAACAAATTTTGTAAATTCGTAGATTCTTGGTGGGAATGACGGGGAAGAGACAACGGGCAGGTGTGAATCTTGGCGGGAGAGACAAGTTGTGTCGGCGGGACGGGACGGTAAAGACAACGGCGCATGACGGGACGGGACGGTAAATTACATTATCTCGACGGGACGGGAGGGTAATTTTCAACGGGAGCGATTTTCTTGACGGGACGGGACGGTAAAATTCAACGGGGCAGATTTCGATGACGGGACGGGACGGTAAAGTTCAACGGTTGGAGATTTGTCGGCGGGACGGGATTTGACTGGACGACGGGAACAGTTTAACGACGGTTTAACCGGCCCGTCCCGCCATTACCGTCGTTACCGTCCCGCCAAAATACCGTGATAAGCCTTGTATAACATAAGCATTCCATATTTTTCGCCCTCGTAAAAGGGGCCCCTTCGGTCATGATGAAACAAGAGTACTTGAGTGATGAAAAATATACATTTTTCGTTTTTTTTACAGCAACAATACTATTTATGGCATAATAACACCATATCAGTACTCCTTACGGAAAACGGCATAGCTCCGGTTCTAATGCTCAGATCTTCGCCCGTCAAACGTATAACTTGTTCGTTAGTCTCTAGGAGGTATTGGAACCCGTGTATCTGCAAGGGAAGGCAAGGATTGCTGTGTTTGCATCACGAAACGAAAGTGCTCCGCAGCAAGATTTTGATCGTTTCGGAGCTAGCTCCTGTTTGGTATCTACAGTCATGCTTTTGTTTGGTTGCTTGATTGTTGATTTGCTTCAGTATGTTTACTTTCTATTGTTTTTTCCTTTTCGCTTTTTTCTTTCTTTTCTCTTTTTTTCTCTTGCATGCACCTGGATTGCTAGCAGGGTAGGTCTTGCCTGTCGTATATGGCATTGCATTTGTCTGCTCTGCTTACTGCACTGAGCGTAGTATCTCTGGGTCGTAGTTTTGTGACCACAGAACTGGTACCTTTTTAGGATGATGAATCGGCACGGACACTGGGTGTGCTGGATGTCGACGGGTAGAAAGGAAGGTTTAATGTGAAGAACACACACACACACTCTGCTGTGGCCACGTAGGACGCTACGGGCGGTCGAACTAGAGGCCCAGGCACGTTCCCCTACTAGTGCTCGGCGTCCTCGTCGAAAATCTGAGTTAAAACAGTATCAGCAGCCGGAGAAACTGACATTTTTCAAATTCGTCTTGGGTACCAGGGGTATGGCGAGTCGTTTTCGAGTAAGAGGCACTTTTCGTGACGAACAAGGCGTCTGATCGATATGCCTCCCTAGACACAAATGTTGGCCATGATCTAGGCTCTCTTAAACTTATCGACGGGCGAAGATCTGAGCATTAGAACTGTAGCTATGCCGTTTTCCGTAGGGAGTACTGATATGGTGTTATTATACCAGAAATAGTATTGCTGCTGCAAAACAAATGAAGAATATATATTTTTCAACACTGAAGTACTCTTGTTTCATCATGACCGAAGGGGCCCCTTAAATATCACAAATTGTGACAGAACGCCGCCGTAACTTGATTCAAACCTTCTCAATTTGAATTGATTCCGAGAATACCAAAATACACGAGGACAACCCGATAACAACGGCCCTGTGAGTATTTCCTTACCGTATTTCGGGATCACATACGAGTATATACTACGGTTTGTTGCCGTTATGACATTATGTTAACTATTTTCCCGCTTATTTTTGTTTTGCTCTTGAAGGAAATACTGCGGGATATTGGAACCTGTCCTGTGACCAAAGACTTGCATTGTGGCGATGAGTCAATGTGAGAACAACAACAACTGCGAGTACTCACAGTATTTCGTTCTGTATTATTGTGGATACTGCCTGCACACCAAGTATTTAGGGGTCCGATGAATGCGGGTACTGCCTGTACTCGGGGTTCGGTACTGCTCATACCCCCAGTCAGAACTCGCATGTGTCGGGCTTCCGGTACCCATTAACCGTAATATTTAGGTAGCCAATGTTTTAGTACTCTTAGTACTCGGAGTTCAAAATGTTTAAAGCTACTACTGTTGTACTCTCTAAAATGTGTAGCGTGATTATCATTTTCCGATTGCAGGCAAGAACGGGTTAGGCCGCTTCCACATATATATACCAAACAGTTTTCGTGCGTAGTATTCTTGGCGTGTTTGCGCTTTGAACGACACCAAATGGGGGGGGAGTGTTTCGTGCGTGGCGCGAGGAGGGTGGTCGTTTTTTTTTTTCCCGACACCTCACGTCGATTTTTTCAACTTTGACCTTTTGACAGGGGGGGGGGGGTACCTGAGACCGTCCCCTCCCTCTACGCCTGTACAATAACTATGTAAAACCGAACACAAGGGGCAGTATAGAGCCGTCCCCCCCCCCCCTACTTGATACACAAGGCCTTCCATAGTACTACAATACTACCGGACACCGTCCCCTCCTTCTATTGAACACAGGGGACGGTAGAGAGCCGTCCCCTGCTTGATACAAGGCCTTCCATAGTACTACAATACTACTGGGCGGCGCTGCGACCTATACGAGTAGGCAGCAACTGCGTAGTGACAGCGACTGCAGCAGTAGTGACAGCGACTGCAGCAGTAGTGACAGCGACTGCAGCAGTAGTAGTGAGCGGAACAAAGGAGCTATGAGCTCGCTCGAAGGTGGATCAGAAGGCCCCGAAGAGTCGTGGGATCGGCAGGCTTGGCATGAATGTCGAGTGCGTTCTTTTCTTGCTTCGGCACATTGTATTCGGTCGACAAGCTTGGTCGGATCAACATGCAGGTTCCTTCCTTCTTAGCAGATAGATCCATAGACCCCAGCCAGGTAGGTATCTTCGACACCTGTGTATATACCCTTGCAACGATAATCAATCAGGGAAACCAACTGCTGAACCTGCCTGGTGTCATTGGCAGCTTGCCTTCCCACACAACACCCACATGCTTCTGTACACACGTCGTGTACTCACATATTACATCGTGGCAAAACAGAACAAGCATTCAAGGTAAAATATGTCGCACGAGAGATGTATGTGTGGTGTCATGTTACGCTATTTGACTCGATGTGAGGGTTCGCGCCTCTCCGGTACTCTGTCACACAAATCACATATGATACGTACACCGATAAACGCTGGATACACTGAAAAACAAAATGTTGTTAAAAAAATAATTTTCGAGCCCTTGGGGGGTTAGGTGTATGATATCCAAATCCCCGGCCGCCCCTGCGTGGCGTGCTCATTTTTGGTGGTTTCATGGCTTTCGTGTTTTTCGGATCATCGTTTGATGGCGGTTGGGACGGTTTCCTATTCGTATACCATTTCTACTAGTGCCTGGTATCACTATAGGGGTACCCTATATATACCCCCTATACGATATGATATCTCCATAGTACTTAGTCATGTTTTTTTTGGCCGGAATGTGATAAATATATCGTATCGTATCACATCGCTATATATAGGGGCTTCCAGCCATATAGCCTATATAGCTATATGATATTTGGTATATGATATATAGGACCGCTATCAAGTAATATATAGGCCTATAAAAGGTGATATAAGTTGCTATATTGGCCTATTTAAGCTTATACAAGTTGACATATCGGCCAATATCGGGTCTAATACGTCATATAAGCCACCCCGATATACACTACGTGCGTATATCACAAATTGCAATTTGCTCTATTGACGATGTATTATGTATCTGTATCTTTCGGATGGTATATCATTGGTGGAATTTATCGCTGTGCGTATCATATGATACTGTACGTATGAGTACGTCTGAAAGACGAGAACGCCGAAAACCTCATTTTCCTACACTCTAACCGGCACCTGTGGTAGTGCAGCCCACCACGGCTGTGTTCTTGTCTTGGAATTGGTGCTGTAGTAGCAGTTAAGATGGAGCAGGTTCGGCACGTGCTTCTCGTAGCGAAGTGGGGGCGGGAGGTAGCTATAAAATAGTGGGAGGTGCTTCTCTTTGTCACAGGATAAAGTGCATTTTCTCGCGTTTTAGGAGTGTTGCTCGTCCCTCCAGTTTATGCTGTTTATTTTAGGGCAATGGTCATTTGGGGGTATACCCCCTGGTTTTACGGCCATTTGGGGGTAGGGTCAACTTGCGCCCGCGGAAAGGGCTCCCGCGGGCCCAAACAGGCCTCAAACGCCATTCCGAAGGCCTGGCGAGATGCCCGAAGCCCGCGCCAAGCACGCACATGTTTTGTTTTTTTTTTCAGGCACGTCTTTGGGCCTTACAGGGCGGCGGCGCACGAGGGAGCAGACTAAGCCCCCCGTTTGACCACATCTCGGGGGGGGATAACCCCTCGTACCTACTAAATTTATCTACTCCCCCCGATTGACCACTTTTTTCACCCCGTTCGACCAAAACCATACCCCCGTTTGACCATCTGCGACAGCCTCAAAAGCGACTACAGCAGTACGTATCCATGTCACCGCCGAACAGACCGAATAGACCACGGGGCGGAACATCCAGAACTCGCGAATAGTCTGGATCGTTTGCCCCCCAAAATATCGGCGGAACAACATAAAAATCAAATCTTCATACGCGACATGAAGATATCGGCTCTTCTCAGAAAATGTAGGCCTTTGTGATGGCAAAAGGAAGTGGTGTGAGAAGCAGGACACATACGGGTACGAGATGCTCGGTTGATCTCAGGGGGTCGTGGGTTGCTGGGTGTTTCGTGCTGGGTGCGTGGTGCTTCGTTGCTGGGTGCTGTGCGTCATGGATGCTCGGTGCTTGGTTTTGTCGGACGGGAGGGGTCTTTGGGACACGAACAACATCAGGCGCAACGTTCGTTCGTTAGTGTTATTGAGAGGTGCTCTCCTCCCGTCCCCCATCGTATCCATCCCCCGAGACCGCTTGCGACGGAGCACACGACATGTTAACCTATGTTATACTACTCGTACTATACTACTTCTACTACTGCTACGGAGTTTGTTACGAGTAATCGTAGCTGCCGTTTCTTCGTGGTTACCCGTAATGTTATAAGTTGCCTATGTTACCCGTAATTACCGTAGTTCAAACAAATTACTGCTGAAACGTACCACGCACCGGTACGTTTGTAACCAGGTTCGTTGCGACGCGAAAAAAGCAAGGAAGTCCCTCGACCCCCAACCCGTGGGAAGGACAAACAGGATGAGGGGTCAACACGAACGAAAGGGAAAGGGGAAGAGGGGCGAAACTAACAGATACCGCAAAATAGAGGCTACAGAAAACAGAGGAACCCAAGGCGGCAAGCGGCTCCGGTACTCGTCAATCTCGATCAGTAGTAGAAGTAGTATTAATAGTAGTAGTAATAGTGGTATAGTAGTAGTAGTAGTAGTAGTAGTAGTAGCCGTAGCAGTAGTAGAAGTAGTATAGTACGAGTAGTATAACATAGGTTAACATGTCGTGTGCTCCGTCGCAAGCGGTCTCGGGGGACGGATACGATGGGGGACGGGAGGAGAGCACCTCTCAATAACACTAACGAACGAACGTTGCGCCTGATGTTGTTCGTGTCCCAAAGACCCCTCCCGTCCGACAAAACCAAGCACCGAGCATCCATGACGCACAGCACCCAGCAACGAAGCACCACGCACCCAGCACGAAACACCCAGCAACCCACGACCCCCTGAGATCAACCGAGCATCTCGTACCCGTATGTGTCCTGCTTCTCACACCACTTCCTTTTGCCATCACAAGGGCCTACATTTTCTGAGAAGAGCCGATATCTTCATGTCGCGTATGAAGATTTGATTTTTATGTTGTTCCGCCGATATTTTGGGGGGCAAACGATCCAGACTATTCGCGAGTTCTGGATGTTCCGCCCCGTGGTCTATTCGGTTTGTTCGGCGGTGACATGGATACGTACTGCTGTAGTCGCTTTTGAGGCTGTCGCAGATGGTCAAACGGGGGTATGGTTTCGGTCGAACGGGGTGAAAAAAGTGGTCAATCGGGGGGAGTAGATAAATTTAGTAGGTACGAGGGGTTATCCCCCCCCGAGATGTGGTCAAACGGGGGGCTTAGTCTGCTCCCTCGTGCGCCGCCGCCCTGTAAGGCCCAAAGACGTGCCTGAAAAAAAAAAAAAAAACATGTGCGTGCTTGGCGCGGGCTTCGGGCATCTCGCCAGGCCTTCGGAATGGCGTTTGAGGCCTGTTTGGGCCCGCGGGAGCCCTTTCCGCGGGCGCAAGTTGACCCTACCCCCAAATGGCCGTAAAACCAGGGGGTATACCCCCAAATGACCATTGCCCTTTATTTTAGTATAATTCGCTGTAAATTGTCTTGTTCTGGTCTCTTGCGTTTTCGCTTTGGGTATTCCGGTTGCAGTCGGTGGGACCTGGTGACCTATGAACATGGATCAGGGGGGTCGCTTTATGGACGTGAGGGAAAATATTATTAAATCAAAACATGAACCTGGAACGTGGTACTTTGTGCACCGGCAGTGATGCACACAATCCTGTGGTGCGTCATCGCGATATACTACTACTGTTGTTGCCTGCATTGCACCACACCACTACATGTACTTGAACTTCGCGGAGAAGGGGTTGCTGTATCAGCATTCATGCACACTGTTGTAGTACGTAACAGGCACAGATCGTCAAGTACCGATCGAGTGCGGTACCAGCGTGAAACAGGTCCCAACCACGACCGACAAAGTCTGATGATGATGTGACAGGATGATACGTGTATGTATGTATGTATGTGCTTGGCAGTAGCACACGATATCGATATAGATAGCGAGTGATATATCACATTATATTTCAGTTATATGATATAACACAAGATATACAGGGTATATCACACGATATACAGGGTATATCACATGATATATGCATGATATATCACATTATATATAATATGCCCTGCATATACCACATTTCATATGGGTATATCGAAAAACGCTGGGGTATATGGACTTGACTAAAAAATCGCAACTTATAGTACTTAGTCATGTTTTTTTAGGGGGTATATATACAGTAGGTATCATATACCCCCCCGATTTTTAGGGTAGACCAGGCACTAATTTCTACTGTTGTCGGGAACAACCAAAGCAGTTAGTTGGTGCTCAGGCATATCATACGTTTACCCAGATCGGTATGTGAACCTAAACACCATTGGTGTGTTATTTTGGAGAGGGTGAATACTGACTCGGTCCGAGGGTGTGGTGTCAGAGAGTATCGGGTTGAATAGCGAACCGTGTTTCATTCAGTTTCGATGGTTCTAATTGCGTGAAGGGTTACCTACAAGTATCTATCGACGCTGAGCCCATCAGCAGGCATCGAACGGGTCGTTGGCATGGGTATAGCAACTGCCGCTTATTAAGCTGCAAACATATTCTGTATCGATCGTTTTTGCGATCGTTGTTTATTGCGTCAGGGATCACAGGATTGTTTTCACTCCGAGCCCTTGGCATCGGAAACTGCCGTTTGCGGTAAATTTGTATTAAGCCTTAAATCTGCGGGTCTTAAGCTTCGTCGACGGCATATGTTAGGCCGCCGGCGGAGCCCCGTTATATGCAATGTACCTGGTGTTGTTTATCAAATGACAAGTCCAAACACTCGTAAGCGTTTATACCCACATGCTCCCCCCCAACTTTGGCATGGCTATGAATCTATACAAACGCACACGGCAGGCAACAGCGCATTGCGCATGCGCGCCACACGCTAGCTGTACGACGCGTGGAGTTAAGGTAGGTATGCATAAACCGTAGCAGCATGGCACATACCAGAGTCCGGCGGCAGTACACCAGGCTTGTCGACGCTGGACGCACCACCCATGAAATGCACCCGGCGTTGTTGTTGAACGAAATGCAGGTACGAGTAGGTGTCGAGTCCTTTCACGTTTCGACGGCCGCTGCTGCTGTGCTCTCGGTGGTGCGCGTTTTCTGTGTCGGATGGGGGCGTATTCGATAGGAGGGACAGCAGTAGTAGTAGTATGTTGCGAAATCGTCAGCCTATCTACGGTCACGAGGTGAGGTCTATTAGGGTCAGGATGACGCAACCAACGAATGCATTGACAAGTCGTGCAGGTACTCACCGGGTAAACCGTTTACAGCCTGCACCGGATAGAACGGGATCGATCGCAACATGCCTACAATCTGAATGGCCTAGATAATACAGTAATATGATATGACACCCGGTACGTTATCATCTCACTCGCTTTGCCCATTGATTTGCGTTTATTTAGTTTTGGTTTTTCTCTGTTTCACAATCTGTGACCACAGAATTTGTATCTCTCTAGGATTAGGAATCAGGACAGACACTGGGTGTACTGATGATGTGGTTGGGTAGAAATAACGGGTTTAATGTGAGGACAACACACACATCGTATAATACCTGGTATCGTCGTATACTCGTACTCTGTACCGGTACTACAGCACTTCATACCTCGTACTGCTGTCTGCACTTTAGTATTAATCTAGACGGTCGTCCGTCACAGGCATATCATACGCCGTTGTCTCTGACATATTTGACGAGTCGAAGAACTAGCATATATGAATATTATATTTATAATAGTACAAAAGGGCTTCGCCGCCGGCCCAGGCCGCCGGCGAAGCGAACGAGGAATAAGGCCCGCAATACATCAGGTAGTTTACGATGCCAAGGTTTAATGAATGATGCAAAAAGGCCCATAACATCGAAAGAAGTCCCGTTAAAATATTGTCGATTATTGATCCCTGACGCAATAAATGAGCCCCAATCAAAGGCACACTCTCCAGCAAGAAAACACACAGAGCAACGCAATGAGGCAAGCAAAGCCAAACCATGCAATAAAATCGACGGACTCTAGAATATGGTATGCCCAAGCCACTTTCCCACAACGCACGACAGACAACGAAAGGAGTGACGCGAAAGAAGCCCAACCCATCCATGTAAAAAAGCACAAAACATCAAAATATAGGGTGTTTTTCCGTGCAACACCATGCAACACCATGCAACACACGCTAAACCAACGCCACATCCATCTACGCTCTCGTGTCCGGCAATGGTGCCCAAGAAGCCAAAGCCATGAAAAATCCACGAATGCCACGAATGGAATATTCCACTCAACCGCTACTACCGTGGGATAAAACGAAAACGATTTCCCGTGCTGCACACGACAGTCAACCGCCTAACAAATCGAGAAATCGACAAAACAATTAAAATATAAAAAGCGTTTTTCCGTGCAACACACGCCGGACAACCGCCACGAACAGAATATACCACCCCACCGAAATACCGTGGGATAAAACAAAAACAAATTCCCGTGCGACACACGACAGACAACCGCCACATCCATCTACGCTCATGTGTCTACATAGTGGTGCCCAAGAAACCAAACCCATGAAAAAAGTAATCCACGAACAGAATATTCCACTCTACCTGCTCTACCGCAATACCGTGGGATAAAACGAAAATGATTAACGTGCGACACCCGACAGACAACCGTCGCATCCATTTACGCTCATGTGTCTACGGCAGTGATGTCCAAGACGACAACTCGAGAATTCGACGAAACAATCAAACTAGAAAAGCGCTCTCCCGTGCGACACACGCCGGACAACCGCCACGAACAGAACGTGCCACCCTACCGCAATACCGTGGGAGAAAACAAAAACGATTTCCCGTGCGACACACGGCAGACAACCGCCACATCCATCTACGCCCATGTGTTTACGGCAGTCCTAACCCAAGAAGCCGCACCATGAAAAAAATAATCCTCGAACAGAATATACCACTCTACCGCAATACCGTGGGATAAAACGAAAACTATTTCCCGTGCTACACACGACGGACAACCGCCACATCCATCTACGCCCTCGTGTCCGGCAGCCATGAAATAAAATCCACGAACAGAATATTATTTTTTCACTCTACCGCTATACCGGTACCGTTTTCACGTGCGACACACGACAGACAACCGCCACACCCAAATACGAAAATCGACACAACAATCAAAATATAAAAAACGTTTACTACCCATTAAACACACGACGTACAACTGCCATATCCATCTACGCTCATGTGTCTAAAATACGGCAGGGATACCCAAGAAGCATACAAACGTTTTTTTTCTCGTGCGACACGCGACAGACAACAGCCACATCCATTTACGATCTCGTGTTTCCGGGAGTTATGCCCAAGAAGCCAAAGCCATGGAGAAAAAGGACCATGACATCCCTCTACAAACCGAAGCGAAAATTGAAAAGCTCAACAACAACAACAACAATAACAACGCATTAAATGGGCAACATACATACATATATTACCTGGTACAAAAAGTCTACGTCTGTAATATATTAAAAATAATAATACCTGTTTAATTGAAAAAATAATAATTGGTATCACTACGTATATACGTAAAGGGGTACTTCAAATAATAACCTGGTATAGCGACACAAAAAAATACCCAACATACGAAAACACGAACTCGTAGTCGAACTCGTACGTAGCGACACTAAAAAAAAAACATTACGTAACAACAACGTAAACAACGTATCAACAACAACAGCAACAACTACTTAGCCCTTATAGGACTGGAGTCCCGTTTTGGGGACAAATTGCTTAGAATTAGAGTGGTTTGTCCACAAAACGGGACTGCAGTCCTGAAAGGGTTAAAATCGGCAAAACAAATAACACGACGACAACATCTATCTATCAATACAATATCAATACCCGTACTCATACATTCATATTATACCATCCAGTATATGAACACTGTTTTTATGATACGCTGCACGCGTATTGTTAGGTGCACGTGTATTAATATCAATACTGATAATATTATCAACCTAATTTGATCATATTTTCCTCTATCCAGATTAATTAATGTCTTCTTCAGGTGATAATTTATGAATAGCAGCAAAATTAGTACTCGTACGAAGACATAAATAATAATATTGTTAAGTACCATATATATCATATATATCATGCACATACTCGTACTATATACGCATACATACATAGGGTGGTACCCAATACCATACCTGGTATCAAGTAAATGACTGGCATCGTATATACGTAGAGGGGTGCTAAATTTTCATCCTCACACAAACTCCATCATAAAAGTAGATAAACATATTAATAGAACTTGGATAGAAAAATTCGAAAATTCGTCAGGACGGGGGGAAAAAAATCGAACTTGGATAAAAAATTTCGAAAATTCATGAGGGCGGGGGAAAAAAAAAATCTCATCACCGTAAGAGTCCGGATACGGAGCGGAGCATTCATCAGGGTTTCATCCTCACACATTAAATTAATAGAACTTGGAAAATTTCAAGAATTCATTGCGGCGGCGAAAAAAACATCTCAATTCATCACGGCGGGGGGTAAGATACGGAGCGCGACGCACGAGCGTCGAGAAGTCAGGTTTTCCTGAGATATGCAAATGGCCCGAGCGTGGAGAACTGACGATTTGCTGAGCTCCATCAATAATACAAATATTCTATTGTACTGCTTGTATCTTGATGGGAAGGGGTGACGGCAATAGCGGAAAGGGAACGGGTCTAATTCAGGTTTGACGGCGGGGCGGGACAGTAGGGGTATGTATAGTTCGTTTCGGTGATAAGGAGACCACAAAAACGAGAGACCACACGTGTGTGTGTGTGTTGTCTTCACATTAAACCCGTTCTTTCTACCGAACCACACATCAGTACACCCAGTGTGTTTCCTGATTCCTAATCCTAAAGAGATACAAATTCTGTGGTCACAGAGACACTACTGTGAAACAGAGAAAAACATAAACAAAATAAACGCAAATTGATGGGCAAGGCAAGTGAGATGCTAACGTACCGGGTACGCAGTACGAGAACACAACGACACGAGCCGAACCGAAAAACAAGAACAAAAAGACAAATAAAAAAAAGAATTATGAAACGAAAACAGAATACAAAAGACGCAGGGAGACAGAAGGGCCCCTAGAAGAAAAAACAAAAAACACGCGTGCCCAAGAGAGGAACAGATAACTGCTGCTGCACAGCCGGGGCAACACGAAGAAGAGGGAGACACCGGCATAGGGCGGTTTCAAAAGGAGAAACAAGGCAAAAAAGCAAGAAAGAAGACACTAGAAGAAGAGAGGAAGAGAGAAATATCGTTCTCAAGGCGATGATAATAACAGATTCCCAGCACTGCTCCAAGACCGATACGGGGACCACGTATATATAGTATATACATATGTACTACTGCTGTACCAGGTACCAGGGCATTAATTAGGTGTTGCGGTGTTGCGCTGGCGCAACATTCGGTCAAAATAACCGTTTTGCGCAACAGCAGTCGCCGCGAGGCTGGTTGCGCGCAGCGCAACACCCGATTTTGGGCGCGCAACACTTTTCACCGCAGGCGATTTGTTTTGTTGCGCATTTATTTTTTCTCGCCAGAGGCTGCCGGGGGCGAGAAAATTATGCGGGTATTTTTTTCATAAAATAATAATAATTATAAACATCTACAGCCAAAAAAATCCCGAAAAACACCGCTCGTGGCGCGCTTTTTTACGACGTTTTAGTATCTACATAATTTTGGCTCAAATGGATCAGGTATACCTGATTTTGGCATTTGCCCTACGTATACCACTTGATCGTGGGAATACATTTTTCTAGACGGAAATATAAGGATCGTATTTGTTTTGCGTGTGAATATCCAAAGGTCCTTATATTCCCGCCCGTAGTGGTAATTGTAATGTGGTCCCATGTAGCTACCATAGCTGACTTATGTGCGTGTTATACGGTAGGGACACATTTCGCCCACGTCGAACTAGTCGACTTCGGTCTAGACATCCGGGTATATTATTTCTGGTGATTTATTTAGTGCATTGGCTCTGATTGGCTCCCCTTGCTACGCTTACTAGCGTTGATCCCTGATACTTGACCGCTTCATAGTGGCACGATGTTCACCCCATTATTTGGACCCGTCAGCCCCTTGGTTAATAGTCTTAGGAATTTCCAAGGTAGTCTTACCGTGCCCCCCTTCGCCTTATGCCTCATGTCTTTGTTTTGGATTCGACTCCTGTTTCTTGTTTGTCCTTCGGATCGCTTCGAACATAGCGAGTAGTTATCCCTGCGATACCCCTCTGGACTGTGTTTTGTGTTCCATGCTAAGTAGCCTCCATCGCTTCCACCAGGACTCGATAATCAGCCTCGCACTCGTTTCTCCCTCAGGTCTTTTAAGACCCCTGGACATATGAGCCCCCGCACATACGGCTGTACCCTGAGTTCTCGCTTTCTTCTACTATTGTCTTGGTACCTCTTTAGCTTCGTTTCGGGTTTATTGTGTCTGCTTTGTCTTGATTTCGACCCCCTGCTGTTCCTTGTTTTGGTCATGATTCCCCTTCAGCGTGTCGCGTTCTGTCGTTGACCCTATCAGTGATGCTTAGGCCTCACTACGAGGTGTGGGAGAATCTATAGTCTCATTTTTGATTGTTTTGAATAGTCGCATCTTCGACCCCCCTCTCTCGGTCTTTTAGGATGAACTTTGTTATCATCCATTGACCATCGTGTGGTCTGCATATACGACTATTCAGGGTGGGCTAATGTAATGTGGTGCTCTACAGCTATAGATGGGACACCGCAAAGATTGTTCGCGTGTTCTCTTTGGTAGACCAGACAGGCCTAGAGAGAACGTTCTGAACCATCAGAAGATTCCATAATGTCGGAACTCCCGATAGAATAGAGAAGTTTCATAAAGCAGATAGGAATGTTCTTATAGGAGGACATTCCCATAATAAGCGGATAGACCGTAGATTTAAGAAGTAGACCTAACCGAGTAACGGACTTCTTATATTAGCGGAGATTTATAACAGCCCGACTACCGGGCCATTGGAGAAGAGACCGAGAGCCTGGAAAGAGGCTCTCGCCCCTCTCGCCTGCTTCTCATTCTTTCTTCCCTCATGTTCCAGCTTCGTCATCATCAGCAGTCTAAGAGTTAATAATAACAAGAGGTCTTTCCATATCGAAGAAGACTGCTTCAAGCTCAAGCAACGAACACGTAGTCTTCCATTCCCTTCTATCATCGTCACTCACGTGGTTCGCCATTTCACGAGTAATGTCAGCTTCGACACTTACGTACGGTCTATGATCATTTGAAAACACCTGCAAATATCAAATATATTGATATGGACGCAAATATAAGGGACGTTGGCGCATTAATGATGATAAATTTACGGTTACTTATATTTTCGGCCACAGCGGTATTATTTTCCGACTCAACCAAATGAACCTCCACTAATTCCAGATATTTCACTTTTTCACATTTTAATCGGCTCCATATTGCTTTCTCCCTCTTTCCGACTATCCACTAAAGAATTAATTAATCCCCACTAGCTAAGTCAGTTTGCACACATGTTTGCGTCCAAAAACGAGGGAAACTACTAACGAGCTGGTTCCAGAGAGAAACATAAGATAGCTTCTTCGGGAAATAAAAAACGGAATACATATACTTTTTCGAACACTACAGATATCGACATGACGGCATCGCCAAGGGGAACACATCGGTGAAGAGATTTTTGGTGTACGAGTTGTAGTTCGCGAGGTATGGTCAAATTGGTATTCCTTAGGGAGGCGTTGATTCCATAGGGGATACTTTCCTGCAGTAATCCTATAGTAAAACCAACATAATAGTATTCAGGCCATATATCGGTCAATACGCCGACTAATTCGACTTTAGAAGTCTTGACAGGATCGCATCAACAGGGGAAGACGTCCATGTCACGTTTTTGCTCCTGCGAGCCTATCTGGCTGTGGTAAGAACCGCCTGCCAAATTACTAGGAAAATGTATTGAGCAAATTGAAACCTTAGGGGAAAAAATACACTTCGCGGAAATCACTTTTGCACCATAAATGAAAACGAGTTGGAAAACGAAATTTGGCAGGGGTGTTCTTCATGACCATACGAAAAAACGACAAGATGGCCTTTTTTTGTTTTCGTTTTGGTTTGTCTGTAATGTCGGGTCAAAGTTGCCGGAAAAACAAAAAAAAACGTTAAAATGTACCTCATTCACCAAAAAATCATTTTTTCAAAAAAGGCCATCATTTCGTTTTTTCGTATGGCCATGAAGAATAACCCTGCCAAATTTCGTTTTCCAACTCGTTTTCATTAATGGTGCAAAAGTCTGAAGACGAAATGTTCCTGCTCTTGCTGGAACCAGCTCGTATGAAGCATGTGCGATCCCTTTTCAACTTGCGACACCCCCGGGATTTCAAGTGACCAACATCTCGAAGGGGAACCTTGTACCTTGTATCATATGTAACTTGCCTATACATATATTATACCATATTTCATATGGGTACAAGGTTTTGCGTCTGACGACTCCCGCTCGTTGACGCGAGCCCAAGGCCATGGTATGGTGGGCAGTTGAAGGGCGTGTGTGCGTGTACGGACATCTTACCAATGAATGGGCGAATGGAAAAGGCCATCATCGGGCGTGCATCCGGGCGTCGTAGAGGGGGCTATGTACTGGATGCGTAGATGCGGAAAAATTGCATCGCTATCTTGTATATCATTATATGTATGCATGTATGTACTGTATGCTAGAATTGTTATGGTACGTATGAAGACAGACGTGTGTTTATCATAAACATACGTATATAAACTTGATATAAATATCATATCATTTGCAATACGTGAGAGCTCGACGAAACTTTCGAAACATGAGATCGGTACCTGCAGGTGAAAGACATAGGAAGGCTCTCAGCCTGGTCAGTGCATAAGTTGTAAGAAAGTGACCCTTTCCTCTGGCTGGCCTGGGCCCAGGCCACCACTCGCTGTACGTACAGCAGTAATTGGGAAAACGTCTTCTCGGGGACCAACAGAGGAAAGTGCAGCATAAGGAAGTGTGCTTTCGCGCCCGCCCATAATAATAAAGTCAGCCCGATTTCAGGTATCTTGTGAGAGCGCCGGTACTGCTGTATACTGAGTAAGAAAAAAACTACGTGATATTTAATCCGCCGCGAGAATGCCGTTTTGAGCATGCCCGAGAGAAGTGTTCCTTGGTGCTGGGGGACTTGGAGTCGGACGGACTATATCTATGTGTTGCGAAATCATCAGCCTATCTATGGTTATATGCGTTATGAGGTCAAGGGTCAAGATGAGGCAAACCGAACCCATCCACCATGTATTGGCTATTCGTGCTCCACGCATTATTGTCTATTGGTGCAAGTTCTCGTAGGGTCACCGTTTACAACCTGCATTGGACGGAAGAGGATCACAACATGGTGACTACGAAATGCATGCGTGGCGTAGATAATACTCTTACTAACCTCAAGCCAGGCGATGATCCGACCGAGTCGAGCGGTGCACTCGTACGTACCCAGGCGGGGCAGAACGGGCTTCGTTTGGTGCAGGGGAGAAGGTCTCCGAGTATTGAATGCAAATGGCAAACCGGTTGCTTTGTACCACAGGTAGGTACGAGTAGCGTGTGACGACCGAGTGGAAAGGAGTGAGTGAGTCAAGGAGGGCAAGTTCTTTTGGACCTGTGTTGCTCTCCCCACAAAAAAAACTCGATTCTGGCTCTATGTATTTCAGCCTAACGTCTGGAAGAACCTCTACCACTGTATTTTTTCCCATAGGACATTTCGTAATTCTGCTCTAGCTCCAGCTTCGCAGCTAATCAAAAAGTCCACCACCCTGCGATGGGTTCCTTGGTGCTCTCACTACCGCGTGGCAAAGCGGCAGCAGTTTTCGTGTCCTCTACGAACAGCGACTACGTCGCTGAAGTTTGAAAATGTGGTTCCAGGCGGTTGAATTACGCCGCTTTTTCAAAAGGCGACGACTCCGTTGGAGAATGTTTTCGAGCACTCGTACACGTACGTACAGCATCACATTTCGTGCGTACGACCTCGTACACTAAATCTGGTACGTTTCGGCCGTTTTTTGCTGTTTTCGAAGACACACTACAAAGGCTGATTGTGGCAGCGTTTATGCTAATCCCAAAGTGCACCACCCTGGGAAACGTTCCTTGGCTCTGTGCGGGCATATAGGAGGAGTTCTGGGCGATTTCATGTTGGTCTAACACAGCGACTACTTCGTTGAACATCGCCTAATCGGGCGGCGCGACTACCTAGGAGCTTGAGCTGCGAATTCGCTTTCAGCAACAGCCGGCCTGATTTCTCGAAGTCTACAAATCCCATCGCCAATGTAGCTTCGGGTTTGGCTACACCAAGTATCACTTAGTCTCGGGCCTTGGTGCTGTGTCTCCCCGGTACCTTGGTAGGGAGAACGCAGGGACAACGACGAGTGCATCCAAATGCCTTGTGAGGGGCTGATTTTGACCAAATCCCGGTTTCAGTAATATTTAGCGTTATGGAAATACATCATTTTGGTGATTTGTGGGGAAAGCAACCCAGACTTCTTTTGGAAATCGATCGAATCGACTTTCCCTTGCCCCAAAGTTTAGAAGGCCTCCTCGGTGATTCATTTTTTTACTACTGTAATTACAGTAGATGAAACTTCAATTCGATTCATAAAAAAAAACGATTTGAAATCGATTCGATTTTAAACATGCGATACGGGCCCCAATCGAGTTCGATTTGGTGGAAAAATACGACTCTGGGCTCTGTGGGTTTTATCGGCAAACCACGTAGTATGTATCATTATGTACATATTATATATGTCAACTCGTCGGAACACTATAGTATACCTGGTACGTTTATTTTAGACTGTATAATTTTAATTTTAATTTAATTAAAAATATTTCTCCCCCCCACAAATAGACACACACTTCCTGAATTCTACAGCCTCAGATTGTGTCCCCCTCATGCGGGATGTACATCCTACATGAGGACATATGAAATCCGTAAGTACGCGCGATCGAAGTATTACACTCAGCTAGCAAAGATGAGCTTCGACGAAATCCTCGAGCTCACAGCTGTTGTTTTTTTTTTTTTAATATATACTATGTACAACAATACAGAATTACGAGTACTCGTAATCAGAGTGAGTTTTGTCGCCGTGTTGTGACGCACAACCCTGCCAAATTTCGTTTTCCAACTCTTAAAAACCAAGGCGCAAAGTTGCGAAGGCGTAAGTAAAGTTCTGGCTGTCGCTGGAACCAGCTCGTGTGTACTCGTACGTAGTGCTCGTACGTAGGCGCATCGATAGCATATAAAACCCTCGAGCTCACAGCTGTTGTTGTTGTTTTTTTTTTATATATGTACGATCGAGTTAATGTGAGATTGAACTGCTCGGTTTCCGTACCGAGTCAGCAAGCAGCAGAAAATAATAGCGGGAAGCCTGAAGAGACCTCGTACGAGAGTACCCTCATACCAGTATATACCATTTTGGGTAGAGGCCCAGCACGATGTAAATAATACCCCAGTCAGATACCTCGTGCGCCACGGCAACAGAGCACGTATTTTTTGTGGCCCTCCCCGTTGCCGGCGGCTTTAAAGCCTCGACCATCTTCGGGAAACCACTTGCACACGGCGGCACGAAGTTCCTTTACTGAGCCGACCTCGACGCGGGGTGGCGAACAAACTTGCAGTTTGTGTCCATTGTGGTGTATACGCGCGTATCATATGTACATACAAGGGGGCTTCGTCGGTGGCGTAATGGCCGCCGTCGGCCCCGTAAGTAGCTTTCAGGCTGAGTACTGCGAATTACGAATTACAGTTTTCGATGCCAAGGGTCCGTTAAACAATGTTCGATTAATCTCTTGTGAAAGAAAAAAGGGAAACCGCAGTAAGTAGCAGCCAACGACACGTTCGAAATCGGTGATCCGGACCTAGGCAGAAGTTTTTATTACATATATATCAATTATATCAGACGCTGGTGAAGAAAACCGAACGCGGGAACAGCCGTTCAATATAAGAGTTAACACTCAGTGCCTAGTCACCCAAAGGAAGAAAACCCCTCTGACAATAAAACAACGTTAATACTCAACATGTAAAACCAACCTCACGCCATTCGCAGCACAACTCTCGACAGACACACTGGTGAAGAAAACCGAACGCTGGGGGAGTGACTGCTCGATTTGAGAGTTTATGGCAACCGTCCAAGCTCAAGGCCCCGTACCTTTCAGGCTAAAATTACTGCAAATGGCAGTTTTCCAATACCAGGGGCCCGGAGTTAGAAAATCCAGTGATCCCGGACGCAATGAACAATGCTCGTAAGAAATATTTATGAATATGGGTTTCGCAGCTCAATAATAAGCGGCAGTTGCTGTGCCATGAGAACGACCCGTTCGATGCCTGCTATATATACCAAAGTTGCTCCTACTATATACTGCACTACAGTACGAGTATGTGTATTGTACTTTCAGCATAACGGCATGGAAACACTCGTCACTGTTTTTTCTCCGCATCGTATATATGTGTGTGTGCGTAGGAGGGGTGTCGTACTGAATACGCATGCATTAATCGTGATACGGTTTCTCGCTTGTAGGTAATGCGTGATAACTCCGCAGAGTCAGTGGTTGCGCTGGTACGGTCGGCTGGTTGAAAGTCACGGTATCTGGTGTGGCCGTCTGTCTATACTTCAGTTGCCATAAAGTGATCGTTCGAGCCATTTATAGGTACAGTTCAAGACAAAAATAGGTGATACGTAAAATGAGTAGCCGACAATAGGTGTATCTACGCACTTTGAGCCATTTGTCGGTACAATGGAAGAGAAGCCGGTCGCCCCGGTGGTCTAACTGGTAGCCACGAAGCCTTTTGGGCCGGTTGTCGAGGGTTCGATTCTCCCCATGGAGGTTTTTATTCTCAAATGACACCGACTGTCGAGAGCGCATATTATAGCGTGGGTAAGCAAAATTCGACGAGAGTTGACGAGGGAAGAAAGTGCTGAAATCTTCTCGCGATAAAAAGCAAGGCAGAACCGTAGTGGGGGAGGAGGGAGAGGAGCCTACTTTGTGACCCCGGATCTGAGTTACGACCAGGGAGGGAGAAAGACGGAAGTGCGAAGATAATAAATGGGATGGACAAAAAAAAAAAAAATGGAGCGCAGGGCCAATATCAGGCGGGCCAGGAAGTCGTTTCCGGTGTACATTACGCAGTGTACCTATAAATGGCTCAAAGTGCGTACGTACGCGTAGGTATACCTAGTTTTGGCTAACCCTCTACTTCGAAGTAATACAAGAACGGTGGAAATGAGGAGCGTGACAGACGCCTTCAAGTGGTCAAACTCCTAACTACATTAAGCTACTGCGTTGTTGGCGGTTTTTCTCTTTTTGCTGTGTTCCTGCAATTGACATTGATTGGTTCCTACTGCGTTGGCGGTTTTTCTCTTTTTGCTGTGTTCCTGCAATTGACATTGATTGGATCGTTTTGTATTTTAAGCAATTTGTGTCAGCACATAAACCTTTTTGGCTCATGCGCAAGTGTATAGGTTGGTGGGGGTTCGTTGTGGGTTGTGGGTGCGAGAGTAATAGCTGGGTGGGTCGGTTGATCCCTGGGCCGGTTGTCCCAACACCATCCACCAACATTTCTAGCCAAGCGATGTGCGTCAGCGCAAAACCTTGTACAGGAGTGGATCGTAGGTATACGTGAAAAAAAACAAAATGGCACAATGGTTCCAAGATCAAGTTATCGTAAAAAAATGAAACAAAATTAAGAAGGAAAGCAGCAGCAGCAGCGGCCGGAAACGTCGGGCATCATATTTGTGTACTCGGCAGGTGAAATACGTACGTAGGTATACGTGAAAAAAAAGAAAAAAAAAATGCAAAAAAAAAAGTGTGGTGGTGGGTGGTGGTGGTGGTGGTTGTGGTGCTGTGGTTGCAATCTGTGCGTGTGGGCGGCTCGTCTGCAGAGTGTGTGTGTTCTTCAGTGCGGAGGGTTGACTCCCGCCAGGAAAATAATCTCAGTGACAATTGTCACTGTGGTAACCAATTATGACAGTCACTACCGCCTAGCTCTCCGATCTCGGAACGGCTTTCGACACGAGCAGCACAGGACGGTCGGCACAAATAGCGGGCCTCTATCAGTCCCGAGCGTGTCTGAATCGGTTGAGTGTACGCGTCGCGCGCCAAAACAAAGCACCAAAAAAAGCAAACCGAACGAGGGACGTGCAGACGGACGGACGGACAAACCTCAATATTAAGGATTCGTTAAATAAAGGCACGCTGTGGCAGCTTTTAGAACTATTTTTTGTCCGTTTGTGTCCGTTCGCGAGCACCACGGGCAGACACCCAACCCATTATGAAGAGCATTCTGCGGCCTTCTCGCATCAATATCTCCTCATTACAAGAACGGGTGGAATGAGGAGCGTGACAGACGCCTTCAAGTGGTCAAACTCCTAACTGCATTAAGCTACTGCGTTGGCGGTTCTTCTCTTTTCGCTGTGTTCCTACAATAATCGTGATTGATTGGATCGTTTTTTTTTTAAGCGATTTGTGTCAGCACATAAACCTTTTTTTTAGTGACCGGCAAGTAGTTGATGGTTGTGCGTGGTGGGTGAGAGAGTTACTGGGTGGGTCGGTTGGTCCCTGGGCTGGTAGTCCCACCATCGCCAACACCACCCACCAACATTTCTTGTTAAGCGATGCGTGTCAGCGCAATAACCTTGTACAGTGGGTAGTAAGTGGATCGCTGGGCTGTGGGTGTTTGTGTGGTGCATATTATATGGAAACGACGAAAACTGGCAGGGCATCATGTATATGTGTACTATGAATACGACTCTGTGTACTGGGCAGGTCACATATTGGAATAATATTATATTACCGAAAATGCGAAACAAAAAAAAAAAAACTGGTACCATAATGACGAACTGAGCAGGTACAGCAGCAGCTAGTACAATGCAAAGAAAAATACTTGAAAAAGATGGAGTATAAAAAAAAAAACTGGAACACGGGGTATTAAAAAATAGAAACTGGTACTTGTATATACATCCCAGGTATATTATATACCGTATAATAGATAGAAACAGCGTACATATGTTATATATAATAGACTACTGCTGTGTACTGGGCAGGTCAAATACGTAACCTTGTACAGGAGTGGATCGTAGGTATACGTGAAAAAAAACAAAATGGCACAATGGTTCCAAGATCAAGTTATCGTAAAAAAATGAAACAAAATTAAGAAGGAAAGCAGCAGCAGCAGCGGCCGGAAACGTCGGGCATCATATTTGTGTACTCGGCAGGTCAAATACGTACGTAGGTATACGTGAAAAAAAGGAATAACAAAATGCAAAAAAAAAGTACTTTATACAGCAGCAGCAGCAGCAGCAGCAGCACCCCGGACTATCAATACTCGACGATCAATAGGAGTTATTTCAGTCAAACATTGAACACTCGTATAATATACACAGCAGTATGTATATATTATATGTAAATGATACCAATGCTCGTTCTTCTCTCGAGAGGAAGTAAGTGCACAAACAAGGCAAAGGCCACAGAATCATCGCTCGCGGGCGCCGAGTAACACGAAGCTCACAGCCGACATAACACACAGAGACCACTACACCACCACAAACACCCGCCGCCACGAGAAATATAAGCTTTTGCTGCTCTTGACGAATGGTGGTGGGGGTGGTGGTGGGGGGGGTGTTTGTGGTGGGGGTGGTGTTGGGGGTGGTTGTGATGAGGTGGTGAAATTGGTTTTTTTCTGGGTCCAAAAAGCTCTCTCTTCTTGAGCCATCATCGCCACCACAGAGCAAGCACCCGACCACACCATCACCAGACCACGGGAACGAGATCCCACCAACGCCCATCAGCTACTACGAGCAACAACAGCTTTCGGTGCTCCTTCGGCTGGTGGGGCGGGGGTGGCGGTGGTGGTCGTGGTGGCGGTGGTGGTCGTGGTGGCGGTGGTGGTGGTGGTGGTGGTGGTGGTGGCGGTGGTGTGTGGGAACAGCAATAATATATACGAGTATGACATTACAGCAAACAAACGCTCAGCGAAGTCACACACACATCACACACCACAGGCCCACGACACCACCACTACACGACCCCCAGCCACCACGAGCACGAGCCACAAGCTTCAGGTGCCCCTGCTGCTTGGCTGCTGGTGGTGGCTGGGGGTCGTGTGGTGGTGGGTGGTGGTGGTGGTGGTTGTGGTGCTGTGGTTGCAATGTGTGCGTGTGGGCGGCTCGTCTGCAGAGTGTGTGTGTGTGTTCTTCAGTGCGGAGGGTTGACTCCCGCCAGGAAAATAATATCAGTGACAATTGTCACTGTGGTAACCAATTATGACAGTCACGACCGCCTAGCTCTCCGATCTCGGCACGGCTTTCGACACGAGCAGCACAGGACGGTCGGCACAAATAACGGGCCTCTATCAGTCCCGAGCGTGTCTGAATCGGTTGAGTGTACGCGTCGCGCGCCAAACAAAAGCACCAAAAAAAGCAAAGCGAATGAGGGACGTGCGAGGGACGAGGGACAGACAAACCTCAGTATTAAGCAATCCAGTAATAAAGGCACGCTGTGGCAGTTTTCAGAACTGTTTTTGTCCGTTTGTGTCTGTTCGTGAGCAGGGGTACACACCCACGGGCAGACACCCAACCCATTATGAAGAGCATCTATTGATGCTCGAAGGCCGTCGAGCCTTCGGCCTTCTCGCATCAATATCTCCTCATTACAAGCAGTTGATTCCACCAACCATGAGATGACAGAGGCGTTTTCGTAATATCAGGGGCCGCGTTACTTTACGCCCCCTCTCCAATTTTTGTGGGCGCCCCTCCTAGACCCACCCACTCCTTTTCACTCCATCGTCGCTATCGAGCTGTGGTACAAAGCAATTGGCCATCCACTCTACATTATTACTGGGAGACCTTTTCGCCTGCTCCTAAAGAAGCCCCCTCTACCATCCTGGGATACGAACGAGCGCACCTTTCGACTTGGTCGGATCATCGCCTGGCTTGAGGTTGGTCAGAATATTATTTAGGGTGTTAGCCAAAATAAGGTATACCTGGTCGATTTGGTACCAAATACAGGTAGGTACGCACCAAAACCAAGTACAAATCACACGCTACGTATGATAGGACAACTCTCATTGGCCAGCCTCACAGCGTCGTATCATACCTGCGTTCGACAGGAATTGGTCAGGTACACCCTATAACACACCTTGGACTTGTAGCTCTGACTCTGCTGCACTGCGCTATCACGTGCTGGTCACAACTACGCACTGAACCAGGTGTGTACCGAGGGCTACGATTCATACTACGATGTATCGCTGCATTCATATGATTGGCTAAAATTCTTACGTACGTACAAAACTCACATTCTCTCATTCTTCCGAGAATATTCTGCATGCATACTACGTGGTTTGCCGATAAAACCCACAGAGCCCAGAGTCGTATTTTTCCACCAAATCGAACTCGATTGGGGCCCGTATCGCATGTTTAAAATCGAATCGATTTCCAATCGTTTTTTTTATGAATCGAATTGAAGTTTCATCTACTGTAATTACAGTAGTAAACAAATGAATCACCGAGGAGGCCTTCTAAACTTTGGGGCAAGGGAAAGTAGATTCGATCGATTTCCTAAAGAAGTCCCAAAATAACTTGCCCTCCTTGACTCACTCACTCCTTTCCTCTCGGTCGTCACACGCTACTCGTACCTACCTGTGGTACAAAGCCACCGGTTTGCCATTTGCATTCAATACTCGGAGACCTTCTCCCCTGCACCAAACGAAGCCCGTTCTGCCCCGCCTGGGTACGTGCGAGTGCACCGCTCGACTCGGTCGGATCATCGCCTGGCTTGAGGTTAGTAAGAGTATTATCTACGCCACGCATGCATTTTGTAGTCACCATGTTGTGGTCCTCTTCCGTCCAATGCAGGTTGTAAACGGTGACCCTACGAGAACTTGCACCAATAGCCAATAATGCGTGGAGCACGAATAGCCAATACATGGAGGATGGGTTCGGTTTGCCTCATCTTGACCCTTGACCTCATAACTCATAACCATAGATAGGCTGATGATTTCGCAACACATACATATAGTCCGTCCGACTCCAAGTATTTTAAATCCCCCCAGCACCAAGGAACACTTCTCTCGGGCATGCTCAAAACGGCATTCTCGCGGCGGATAAAATAACACGTAGTTTTTTTCTTACTCAGTATACAGCAGTACCGGCGCTCTCACAAGATACCTGAAGTCGGGCTGACTTTATTATTATGGGCGGGCGCGAAAGCACACTTCCTTATGCTGCACTTTCCTCTGTTGGTCCCCGAGAAGACGTTTTCCCAATTACTGCTGTACGTACAGCAAGTGGTGGCCTGGGCCCAGGCCAGCCACAGGAAATGGTCACTTTCTTACAACTTATGCACTGACTAGGCTGAGAGCCTTCCTATGTCTTTCACCTGCAGGTACCGATCTCATGTTTCGAAAGTTTCGTCGAGCTCTCACGTATTGCAAATGATATGATATTTATATCAAGTTTATTTACGTATGTTTATGATAAACACACGTCTGTCTTCATACGTACCATAATAATTCTAGCATACAGTACATGCATACATATGTATATAATGATATACAAGATAGCGATGCATTTTTTCCGCATCTACCCATCCAGTACATAGCCCCCTCTACGACGCCCGGATGCAAGCCCGATGATGGCCTTTTCCATTCGCCCATTCATTGGTAAGATTGTCGTACACGCACACACGCCCTTCAACTGCCCACCATACCATGGCCGTGGGCTCGCGTCAACGAGCGGGAGTCGTCAAACGCAAAAACCTTGTACCCATATGAAATACAAGGTTCCCCTCCGGGACGTGCCTAGGGGAGTGGCGCAAGGACGAACATGAAAAGCAAACAACATATATATATATATAAATTGACTTGGTTTTTGTGAGCGGGCCGGAAACGACTTGGTTTCAGTGTGGGTTCCAAATTGACTCGTTTTTTTGTGGGTGGTATGCATTGCCTTTTTTTAGTGTGCGGGCAGGAAATGAACGAAATTAATTCCCTTTTTTTTGTGTGCGGGCAGGAAATGAACGAAATTAACTTGCTTCAGTGTGGGGGATCGAAATGGACTTGATTTCAGAAGGGATCGAAATCGATTTGGCTTTTATTATTTCGTTTGCCCCCCGACGATATGCAGCATGAGCTTCAATATTTATTATTATTATTATCTTTGCCATCCGACAATGTGCAGCATGATCTTCAGCGTTGATCACTCATAAAATTCCCTAAAGCAGAAAACCTTATTGAACACTCATAAGCATCCTCGAACAGAAGAAAATCAAGGCCACAGCCAAAACGAAAAGAAAACCTACATGGATGTATTCATATGTGAAATCTCACTCCTTTCTTCACCATACGTAATTGCTGTTGTATTTAGTGTCTCGATCGTAAGTGAGCTATTAATAGTTTTTGTTGGTGGGCCGATAATGACTTGGTTTTAGTGTCGGGATCAAAATTGTTATGTTTTAGTGTGAGGATCGTAATCGACTTGGAGTTCGTGTGGTCAGTCGAAATTGACTTTGTTTTTGTGTCGGCGCATCGAAATGAACTTGATTTTTAGAGTTGGCATCTAAAAAACCTTGATTTTAGAGTCGGGATCGAACATTACTTGATTTCAGTGTTGGGGTCGAAATTAACTTATCGTTTATGGGTGGGGGTGGTTTAGTGTCGGGATCGAAGTCGACTTGGTATTTGTGTGGGGGTGGAAATGTACTTCGTTTTTGGTGAAACCCGTACTCGTATATACGTACTACAAACGAAATAAGGGAGGGAACGAAAAAAACCCACACACAACTGCCGGTACACACAACAAATCAGTTGTATCCCTGCGAGTGCTCGCGGCCAACGAGTACTTGCCAAATCCCTGAAAAAATATCCGGGTACTCATATCAGCTGTTTCTTGTTAGGCTTTCAGTCGGGTGTACATACTGAACGCCGTTTTTTTAGTGTCTACTATGATAATAATTACAGCAGTTAAACTGCCTATCATACGTACAACTATATATATGATGGGTTTTAGTATTGCATACTACGCGCCATACAATTACAGAGGGCCCTAAAGATACCCATTCGTGTCCGTTACGTGTGATGACAGAGATTCCCAGAGTATTAATCGTACGTACTGCTGTAGTTGTCCTCGCGAGTACCCGGGCATTTGCTAAAAGAGATAAAGCTCCATAATAAATAGCAGTAAAAAAACAACAGTAGTCGTACTTGTATACATACCTGCATGCCAAACAACGAAAGGAAACAGAGGAAATGTCCGGGATTCGAACTCACGTACTTGTAGTCGGACCGTATAATACGTACATGTTACATGATTATTTTCCAGAAATAAATATTGTTCGTTTTTGGGGTAAAACCGCCCGAAGACCGGTATGCTCTCATACGTCGGCATGTAGCATGCAGGGCACACGCGTGGCACATGAAAGACACATGGAACCCATCAACAGCAGCAACGAGCAAGAGAGAGGTGGTGGTGGTGGTGTGGTTTGGTGATGGATTGCTGGCTCCTATGAAAGCAACGAGTCGAAGCAACAACAAAGTAGTGCACAGCACAGATCTGTTTCCGAGGCGCACAGGCAGTGTTGTACCTCTCTGTCCGGAAGTGTAAGGACAGTTGGTATATATTTTTAATGAACAAACGTTGATTACATTTCGGGACAGCGGAGAGATTCGTACATGAGCATCGATCTGCAGGTACCACGAGTTTGGAAGATCGCAGGCTCCGTCAAACGCAAATCACCACTATTGTACCGCACGGATTTATGGCACGCGCATGCATGGTGTGATGCCTGCTGTGGCGGCAGGGTTGTAACATTGAGGTTGTGCTGTAGCATGCTCTCTGCAGTGCTGCTGCTGTGTTCTTGCCTGCTCCCAGCAGTGCTCCCGGCAAGAAACACACAAAAAAAAACGCATGACGGAAAAAAAAACAGTCGTGCTTGGCTCTCTGCATGCTCTATTGTCTACCTGTGGTATGTCTGATTATTTGCTGGCACGTACGTACAAAATAAGGCCTCACGCAGAAAACCAGGGAAATCGTCTTATCCACTCCCGCGCGAAAAAAAACTTTGAGCGCCCGCCACGCGAGCCACAGAGCTCGGATCGAGCCCAAACCTCGACCAATGTGTCCGGCCGGGCCTCCTGTGTCGGGGTACTTAGCGTTTTGCCACGACGTACGTATCACTTTGTGGTTTGTGGTACTCCTATTTATAACAATGCGGGGTAATACCACCAACAATATTGGAGCTGGGTACACATTGTGGGGGAAGATTTGTCTGGGAATATTACTTTGTTTTTTATGTTTTTTTTTTTTGTCCATCCCATTCATTATCTTCGCACTTCCGTCTTTCTCCCTCCCTAGTCGTAACTCAGATCCGGGGTCACAAAGTAGGCTCCTCTCCCTCCTCCCCCACTACGGTTCTTGCTTTGCATTTTTATCGCGAGAAGATTTCAGCACTTTCTTCCCTCGTCAACTCTCGTCGAATTTTGCTTACCCACGCTATAATATGCGCTCTCGACAGTCGGTGTCATTTGAGAATAAAAACCTCCATGGGAAGAATCGAACCCTCGACAACCGGCCCAAAAGGCTTCGTGGCTACCAGTTAGACCACCGGGGCGACCGGCTATGAGTACTTGGGTCTGTCTTATTCACTTGCTGCCAACACCCGTACTGCGACTATAATAAATGGGTAAAAACACAAAGCTTGAGGTAGTAGGGGTGGTGTCGGGGATTTAGCTCCGCGGTCTATGGTGCCCAGCTCCGTAAATATGGTGCTGGTTCGATTCCAGGGTGGTTGCGACGACCCTGTTTTTTTCAATCGGCGATTGTAGAATATTCGACGAATGTTGACCGTTCACGTGTCGCGCTTCACGCTCACGGTCCGCGGCGCTTCCTACGCAGGGCTAATTATATTTCTGCACCTTGTGGATTGGAGCAGGGTGCCAAATGGGATCATATCCGGGTGGGATCAGGTTCGGGTGGGATCAGGAGAGAGAGAGTAAAAGAGCCACCAAAGGCCTGGTTTGTTTTCCCGCCTTTTTATCTGGAATATTCCCAGAAAACTCTTCCACTACAATAGAGCTATTTGAAACTCGTAATAGGGGCTTATATATGGTTCTTCCCGAAAAAAGAACACATCGAGTTTTAGACGGCGCCAAAATAGGCGCTTATTTTTTTGAAGATTGAACGAAGGAAATCTGGAGTTTGTGGAGAGGTACTGAATCGTTGACGTGATTGATAGGGGATGGGGAATAGGGTTATCATGTTGGGTGGTTGCAGTGAGTGGTTGCACTGTAAGTGCAGAGGAGGCTGGGAAGGATTGAGATAGAAATGAAGAGTACCAACTAGCACTGGGCGACCAGCGTGATATGTGGCTCTTCTCAAAATATGTACTTGCTCACTTTTTTTACCAAGTACATAAGATTTACCTAATGGGAAGTTTCTCAGCAGTTTATCCTACAATCTTGATGTTGTGGGTTGTGACCGTGCGAGTGCAAAGCAAGATCGCACAGCACCACAGCACCAACCAGCAGCAAGCAGCAGCAGCCAGCTCTGCAGCAGTAGCGCACAGCTCCACCATGTAACCCGATCCCCATCCTAAGTACAACACGCTTCTCGGTGGAGTATGAACTCGCAGCCGTCACACCCTACGACACCAACAATGTCGGCGGCTGTGAGAGGTATCCCGCATTGACTCAACCGATACGTCTCTACGGATTAAGAAAACAAATGATCGACCTGCACTTTTCCCCGGCTATATCGAACACACACCCGCAGCCCGCAGCACACAACAACAACAAACACCACACAGCCCGGCACACAGACCATCACACCAACGCCTAGCCCAACAAAAAGGTCAACTGGCGGGAGGCAAGCGCTCACACAATGGCTGCCAGCCCGGTCAACGCTGCACTGCGGCTGATACACTCGTCGCGCGAGTGCTCTTGTTTTTTGTCTCCAGCCCACTCTGAACTAACGTGCATGACAACATGGTTCCCTCGGCCATAGCTACTCGTACGTACGTACGGTGCACCACTTCACCATGCCTCCCGCACGAATATTTTCCAAGCATTGACTACAACAGTAGTAATCCGGTGGCTCAAGGGCAAGGCCTGCTGTGTCGCTGTTGTTCTGTATTATTACGTAACTCAAGCTGGGACACACGTCGAAGACGTGAGCGAGGCCAAGGCGAGGCACTCATATATTTTTAGCTGTTTAAAAACCGCATCTCCGCTCTCGAGTTTCTGTGTGAATTTCTGGCCACTCCCAGAAAAACATCCTCTTCCTGTTGCATATTCTGCAGATATTTCCGAATCTAATTCCAAGTTGTTTCATATTTTCTCGATTCTTCTGTCTGAAAGAAACCACTATGCCGAGTTTCAGACGTTGCGGGAAATGTGGCTCTATAGTGTCAAGTATTCAATGGCCTCACTCTTCCCTTTTGAAAGACATACCAGGTAAGGCATAAGCTCGAGTTTCAAATGGGTCTAATGTGGAAGACTCTACTGGAAGAATATCGTGTCAATGTCGCAACCCGACCGACAGTAAAAATACGCCAGCAAATACGCGCACGGTTTATTTGCAACCATAAACTCATACTCGTAGTTTCCCTGCGGAAATGAGTTTATGGTAATACTGTATTACGACACCCGGCCCCCGTTTGGTAAATTCACTCAAGCTTACGATACAACGCCATTTTTTAATTAATTAATACTAATCTTAGTAGGGCCTAAGCTTCTATATGCTGCGCGGGTGTTACGAGCACCACGGCCTTCGGCGATACGCGCCGAGAGCAACACGTGTAAACAGCAAAAGGATGGACAAGCGGTGTAGCTCGGACAAGGGGACGAGACAGACCGAGAGAGTGGCCAGGGGGGTGATCGAAGAACACCCGCCTGCCGTCTCCATGCGTCGACATGGTGGTCCGCGGTAGAGAAGGGGACACTACGCCCTAAGCGGATAAAGAGACAAGGACAGAAAAGCCCTTCGGGGTGTTTAGCCCTGTGGGGGTACGGGAGCTCCTTTAGAGAGGACGGACGCCTTGAGGTTTGGTGACGTATAACCAAAGGGGTTTCCACATATACGTGTGGTATGTTGGCCCAGGGGACCTGACAATTACACTAATTCAAGTCAATAAATTAGTTTTCACCTTCGAAGGACACGATATATATACTGCTCTTCTGTCTTGTTATTAATAGTAGCGAGGGCCATTCCTAACGAAACAAATGTCACGAGATGATATCATATCTGAGGCACAGTTTAGTGGGCTCCAGGTGTTGAGAAACTTCAGTTTGGTGTCCAGACTCTACGAGTTACTTTGTTTCCGACGTCGATCTAACTATTTTGTGCAGGATTTACAGTCGATCCAGCACTGAATGAACTGGTGAGCTGTGTTTCTGAACCAAAGCTTTATATTTTACGAGCCAATCTAAGCTCATTTTTCGTGACACATAGTTTATGAACTGCAGGCACCCACTACTACTCTGTATTTTTATTGAATGGTGATTTGTTATGTCGAGTAGATCAACGAAGAACAACTCGAGAATCTTGACACCATTTTGTGTTTTCAACCTAAAAAGCGCGAAATCGCAATCTGCAACATTTGTTTTGTCGTGGCTACGTACTGTTTCGTAGTAAATGCGCCTGATATAGATACTTCGTGCGAAATCCACGCAACCCAACGGTATATACATATCCAAAGACCGGTATAAGATCATACAGCTGACTCTGCTGCGTACACCGATTATGGACAGCAAGCGGTTCCCCAAAGCATCCGCTGGGCGCCGCCGAACGAACACGTGGCGGCCTCGAAACCTCATCGAGGAGAAGGCGGCACAGCGCCAACAAAAACGAAGCAAACTATCTTGACAATCTGGGCGAGGCCGGGCAGACGACCTGTGAGATTGGCATCTCACCAGCGGGGCCACACCGGTGGCGCGAGAGATTAAAACATCACAGGCTATGTCGGGATTCGGCCCGTGACTTGAGAATGTATTACGGGCTCGCTAGTGGTACCCTGAACTATATCAGGACGGGGCCGGTATCGCGGACAAAACAAAAATACAAAATAATAACTGGCCACGATCCACACCCTATAACGCGATCCACTGATCAGGAATATTGACACACTACTCAGGGGCGCCCGAAAAGTATTTTTTCGACACCTAACTATCTAAAATGGTCAGAATGGAAACACAACCGAAGCACTGTGATCGCTGCACTATTTAGAACAAAACAAGAGTTTTTCTGAAACATTCCAAAAGCCAATCACTTGGTTTTAAAGACCCCCCCCTCCCCTCCTTGGGCCTCGGGGGGGGTCTTTAAACAATCGGGTGGCTATCCCCACCGCACCGGGCCCCTTCGGGGGTCAGGTCGGGTCAACATGCTCAAGTCTCCGGAGTAGTAGGCACCAAGGGCTGATACCTCCGAGGGGAGTGAATTGACACATGACACGCAGTGAGACGTGGAAGTGTGGAGGGCGTAAGCTTTTTTTTTATCCATCAGCCGGAGGATTAAAAAAAAAACAAAAAAACAAGTAATTGGTTTTTGTAAAAAATCAGAAAAAAAACTTGTTTTGTGCTAAATCGCCCAGCGATCACAGTGCCGATTGTTTTTCTATTCTGACCATTTTAGACAGTTAGGTGTCGGAAAATTACTTATGCGCCCTCCCCTGCACTACTTGTATATATATGCCGGCATCCACGAGAAGCCCTTGTAGCTGACAAAACAAAACAAAACAGAGCCGGCCACCACGAACAGGTACGAACGCAGTCATCCACGTACCAACCGATCTACCCACACCCACCCACGTACGCACCAACCCATCGACACACGCACCAACCGATCCACCCACCCACTACAACAACAGTCGTAGTAGTGTACAAACAGTATACAACAGCACAGCTAGTACGTGTACGGCAGTACAGTACACACGCATATACAAAGAAAAATACAGCACGGCTGTACTCGTAGTTCGTACGCGTAGCTGTCACAACTACGTACTGTAGTAGTAGACCTGCTGAATTCCCTCTGCTAGCTGTGTGATATACGGGTCCTGCGAACGCAAAAACGACACCACAGCCATCGCAAAGGCAACAGCCTGAACAGCAGCTAATGCGTGTTGTTCAGCTTCAACTGCTGTATACTGCTGTGCTGTTCGATAGGTGGCGCCTTGCGAATGCCGGCACCCATGCGGAGCCCTTGTATATATACAACCCATACATATATATAATGGCGATAGGTGGCTTACGCTATTAATAGCAGGGCTTGTCATGGGCCCACGCTGATGGGCCGGCCCATCAATTTTCGATATGATGGACCGCGGCCCGGCCCGGCCCATCAAATTTTAGTTTGGTGGGCCGCGGCCCGGCCCGGCCCGTCAAATTTTCAGAGTATGTGCCGCGGCCCGGCCCGGCCCACCAAATTTTCAGAGGGTGGGCCGCGGCCCGGCGCAGCCCATCACACTTTCAAAAATTCACGGCCCGGCCCGGCCCGGCCCATCATTTTTCCAGACGTCTCGGCCCGGCCCGGCCCGGCCCATCACATGGAAGCGAGGCCCACGAGACACGGGCTCTATATGGGCCGGCCCGACAGTTTTCATGGGCCGGCCCGTGAATTTGACGGGCCGACCCATGGCCCGGCCCATGTCTTGCCCCGTACTATACGATGCATGAGTGTACGCTGGCGTATTTTTGGTACAATTTTCAGTTGATTTTTTGTTGTATTTTCGTATTTTCCCGTCTGGATTTGGAGGGACAGCGGTTTTCGGCCGATGAGACACGCCTAACCAGTACCTACTACGAGTACTCACACAATCTACTCCATCAGCGACTTTGTCTCATGGCTTCCGTCCCGACTACGGACCACCACCTCATCGTGCTGCTGCTAAACACCCGCAGCAGCAGCAACAGCAGCAGCACGTGCTGCTGCAACACCCGGTACTACTGCTGCAATACATTCCGCTGCCGTGGGACGAAGCAAGGCAAGAGCGTCATGCTGCCTGTATCGCGGAGGCGGCGATAAGTGTCGTCGGTACACCCACTACGGCACCAAGGTTCCCATCCGACATTTGCAGAAGGCATCATAGTACCCGAGGCGATTTGCCAGAGATGCATCGTTCGAACGTTTTCTGTTTTTGGCGGACAGCAACCCAAGTACACCCAAAAAGTCGTGGCCGTAGCAGTTTTACACCACATATTATAGGCCGCGGCCCGGGCGGGCCCGTCGAAACACGTGGGCCACCTCATGGGCACAGTGGAGGCCGTAGTAGCAGTATCGGTAGCACACCATATCTCATGGGCAGCGGTCCGGGCCAGCCCGTCAAAACACATGGGCCGCTTCATGGGCCGGGCGGAGCGGCCCATGTAGAGCCCACATCTCATGGGCCGCGGCCCGGCCCGGCCCATCAAATTTCCAAAGGATGGGCTGCGGCCCGGCCCGGCCCATCAATTTTTCAGAGGATGGGCCGCGGCCTGGCCCGGCCCATCAAGTTTTCAAGGGATGGGCCGCGGCCCGGCCCAGCCCATCACATTTTCAAATGTTGGCGGCCCGGCCCGGCCCATCATTTATTTTCAAGTCTCGGCCCGGCCCGGCCCGGCCCATCACTTTTTCAAAAGTCTCGGCCCGGCCCGGCCCGGCCCGTCACAATTTTAAGATCGGCCCGGCTCAGCCCGGCCCGGACAAACGGCCCATGACAAGCCCTGATTAATAGTAGACCCACTCTATCACGTCAACTCGTCGGAACACTACGTATAGTATATGTTTATTTCATACTATTTTATTTTTATTTTATTTATTTTATTCCCCCCCCACAAATAGACACACGCTTCCTGAATTCGACAGCCTCAGATTGTGTCCCCCCCATATGGGATGTACATCCTGCACGAGGACATATAAAACCCGTATGTACACGCGATCGAAGTATTACACTTAGCTAGCCTAGCAAAGGTGAGTTTCGACGAAATCCTCACAGCTGTTTTTATTTTGTATATTTTTTTTAATGTATATGTTAACCCCCCCAATTTGTTTGTTGGATTTTGATTGTTTTTGATTGTTTTTGCTTTGCTTCGTTTACGTGGATAATACACTGGGAAATAGACTAGAAGAATATTAGCAGTTCTAAAAGGGATTGTTTTTAAGAGCCACCCCTGGGCCACGTCGTGCTATGCTCTGTAGCCGTTGGCGCGGCTGTTGCTCCGGCCGCCGCTCGTTGAGGTTAACGATGTATCGCCTCGTTGGTGGTTGTCGAGAACAGCGAGAGCGGTAACAGCGACGGATCGCCTCGGGGACGTTCACCCAATGGGAACACATGCCATCCATGTTGGATAAACTCCAATCGATTCGAATCGATTCCATTCGAGAGGGGTGGACAAAGGGTGATAGTGGATCTTTAGAATGGGGGCATTTGTCTTGGTAGTAGTAATGTTGACCCTCAGATCGAACCCTAACCCTAACCCTAACCCGAACCCTATGCCAGTGGTCAGTGCTTGCTTGGCCAATCAGAGTGCCTAATTAGCTACCTTAGGAAGATCCACTAACAGGGTCTGTCCACTACTGCCATTCGATTTGCAAGCAATAACTTATTTTTTGCCTTGTTTTGCAATTCGATCGGGTCGACTTCCCCTCCCCCCAAAATACAAATAAATGTGTTGATTGTGCTTGCAACAGATACAACAGGTACGATGACACGATGACCGTTACAAGTATTAGGGAGTTCATATACTTGATGAGGCTTTATTGAGGTGGAAGTACGGGCCAGCTTTCTCCTCTCGTCTGATCGCGTGCTTGCTGATGACTTCGCTTCTACTTCGAGGTCCTATAATATATTGTTTGATTTAAATTCAATAATGTTTTATTTTGTTTGTTTGTTTGTTTGTTTGTTTGTTTGTTTGTGTTGGGTGACAGTGTCCCCTTGTGGCATTGTGGTGGACGTGCTAGTCCAGAGGCTTGGCGCGAGCCGCCGTTAGGCGCGCTCGTTAGCTTCTCTCAGAAGAAACGTATGATGTTGAAAAGAAGGCTCTCTCTGGGCCAAGATGAAGAAGACAAAATAAAAGATCAGACAGAGCTGAGAAGATGGGTTGTGAGCTAGGGGGGCGCAACCAGCCTCGACACGCTCGGCTCTACGGCTAGATGTACTCTATCGGGTGGTTGTACACACCGACCCACAGCAACGTTCCTTGGATGCTTACTCGTGACCGTTCCACGCACTACGTACTGTTCTCAAGAATGCTACGAACAGTGTCTAGATGCTCCGCATATTTTCGTAGAACGTTCCTATCCGTATTTCGCCGCATATCCATGACTGTACTGATACCAAGTACTATTCGTACGTGCATGACGGAGTACGCCCTTACTTCAATAGCACTCTATGCTACTGAGTTAGATAGATAGGCTGGTGCATACACCTACTATTATACCTGCTACTATGATACGACATTGTTCCCGATCAGCGACTTAGTAGGTTACTGGTTACTGCTGCTGTAGCATAGTACCTACATCAACAGTTTGTTTGTTTGTTTGTTTGTTTGTTTGTTTGTGTGTTTGTTTGTTTGTTGTTTTCTCCCCCCACAAATAGACGCACACTTCCTGAATTCTTCAGCCTCAGATTGTGTCCCCCTCATACGAGATGCACACCCAAAATGAGGACATATAAATCCGTAAGTACGCGCGATCGAAGTATTACACTCAGCTAGCAAAGATGAGCTTCGACGAAATCCTCGAGCTCACAGCTGTTTTTTTTTTTTACTTTTTAAATATATACATACTGAACTACGTGGTTTATGTCTACATCGAGGAGCGCTCCAGCGCCTTGACCCTGTCCGCCTACGTAAGGGCCCATCATGCGCCCGAGATTGAATCCACAAAATGCCTTCTCGGTGATTCATTTTTTGACCTTATGCGCTATAGCCCTCCAAAAAATGGATTGGGCCCTAACTCCCAAAAATATCAACCATTCATCTCCGAGAGGTCTGAATGTTTCTAATGAACTTGTAGACCCATGGGGCAACATTTGTTTTGCTACATTTTACGTCTCCTACCGGCTCCGCGGCAGGTTTGAGTTACCCGGTGCCGATCATCCTGCGGACCAACAGCAGAGCCGGTGCTCTGCTTGGGCACCTGTACGAGACCAAAAGGAAGGGCCTCGGCGAAGAATCAACACGTTTCAGCCAGCTGGAAGCGTAAAACGAGATATTTCGTCAGGGCTTCTCGTGCGTCGGTGTTTTTCCCGCACGACATGCCCACAACCCCGCCGTGCTGTGCTACCTGAGAAAAGCTGCTAGTCTCACGAGAGCTCAACAGCGCACAGAGTAGGACATCTCACAGATGACCAAGGAAGAGGCAGTTTGCGAATCGGCGCTCTGTGGCTGGAGTAGTCGCTGAATTACCGAAAAATGTGTTTTCCCCTCCTCAAACCGTATTGTCTCCGTGTCTTTCTCAATGCATTAACCCATACGATATTCGCTTGTGTACTTGGGAGGTACATACACTTGCACAGAGTATGGAATATATTCCTGGTGTTTTGGGTGCGAAATGTCGAACGAGGTCGTACAACGGTGGCTGCGAATTTGCAGCTACTGCTGTTTGTAGTGGCATTTGCATCTAAACACCAGGCATAAACCCCATACGCTGTCCAAGAGCATCTATCTTCCAAGTACACAAGCGATTATCGTATGGGTTCATGTATCGAGAAAGACCCGAATACCATACGGTTTGAGGAGCAAAACAAACGTTTCGACAATTTCAGAGATTGCTCCAGCCACAGAGCGCCGATTCGCAAACGGCCTCTTCCTTGATCATCTGTGAGATGTCCTACTGTGCGCTGTCGACCTCTCATGATACTAGCAGCTTTTCTCAGGTAGCACGGCACGGCGGGGTTGTGGGAATGTCGCGATGGAAAGTCGCCGACGCACGAGGAGGCCTGACGGAATCTCTCGTCTTACACTCCTCCCTGGCTGAATCGTGCTGATTCTTCGCCGAGGCCCTTCTTTTTGGCCTCGTACAGGAACCCAGTCAGCTACGGTTCTGCTGTTGGTCCGCAGGATGATCGGCACTCAAAGCTGCTGTGGAGCTGAATTGAGACGTAAACTGTGGCTACAAAATGCAGCCCCGAGCAATATATAGCCTTACAAGTTCATTAGAAATATTCCGACCTGTCTGGGATTTTTACCAAGCATAGTTGATATTTCGAGAGAGTTACAGCCCAATCCTTTTCTTGGAGGGTCATAACCCCTATATTGTAGTGTCCACGTGACCGCATCAACAAGGCGAACACATCGGTGAAGCTGGTTTGGCGTCCGAGCTGCAGTTCGTGAGATATGTGAATTGTTTGTATTACTTGGTGAGGCGTTGTTGTATAGGCATTTACTCGGTGAATAGGAAAAGCCATATGGTTCTTCTTGGGGTCTCCATTCGGTCAAATGTGTGTGTGTGTGTTTTTTTTCCATCCCATTCATTATCTTCGCACTTCCGCCTTTCTCCGCCCCTAGTCGTAACTCAGATCCGGGGTCACAAAGTAGGCTCCTCTCCCTCCTCCCCCACTACGGTTCTTACCTTGCACTTTTATCGCGAGAAAATTTCAGCAGTTTCTTCCGTCGTCAACTCTCGTCGAATCTTGCTTACCCACGCTATAATATGCGCTCTCGACAGTCGGTGTCATTTGAGAATAAAAACCTCCATGGGGAGAATAGAACCCTCGACATCCGGCCCTACAGGCTTCGTGGCTACCAGTTAGACCACCGGGGCGACCGGCTAAAATACGTGTAATAATTCGACGCTAGATAGATGTGTTAATATGATCGCATCAACAAGGGGAAGACGTCGTTGACACTTATTTTTGTTATGAGAGCCGTCCAAGTCTGTTATCGTCTTCCCAAAGTACTAGAATACCGGAACCCTACGTAATACCATAGTGAACTACGTTACGTACGTGTTTCGAGTGGATAAGAGTACGGAAGTTAAAATATATATGTTGGCTCATTCTGGATTATTTGTAAGATCATAGCAACTTCGTATACTCTGAACGTCGAATGCTGGTGAAAACGCCAGCAAACAGTTCGGTCATTTTTTTATACGTCGATACGTTTAGCAATCAGCGGTAACAGTCGGAGGTATGTTAACCCTTTACGAACTAGTCCGACGAATTTGGGGACAAACTACTTGAAATTCGTGTGGAGCATGTTTTTTCAGTTCTGAATGGGTTAAGGGGAACCAACCATAGGGATATGTTATGATTGCGTACATAAAGAGGGAAGCAACTCGTGAAGAGACGCGTCGGCAGGTATATCTGCCAAACATATGCACACTACAGTAGTATACATATGCTGTACACTGAATTCAAAGGACAGTGAAGGCACCGTAGTTCTTCATGTTCTGCAGGATTATCGGGCGGACCTGCCGCCAATTTGTGCTCTGCTTTCGATTGTTTATCTTCCGCTAGAGGACACCCAAACGTCTCCAACAACTGGACTATACCAGGCACACCTCCCTATTTATGACCAGTCCTCCAAATTTGACCTGGTCGGCATTTTGTATTAGTCATCACGAGTCCTCCTCACCGGTGATGTGAAGGTGAAGGTCCAGCAGCGAACGCGACGTGGTGCTGAACCCTGTCTCTCACCTCTTTTGCCGCTGTGTTGTCCGCTGCGCTACAAGCTGCCACAGCAGGTAGCCAATAACCAAGTCATGGAGGAGCTTGGAGATTTACGCGCTGAGGTCACAGCACGTCTCCGTGCCGAAAGGAACGAGGAGGCTGTGCCCGTCGATCTCGATTCGCAGGACCTGAAACATGTACTGATATTTGGATCAGCAGGCGTAGGCAAGACATCGTTCGTCAACGCCCTCACCGGGCAGAGCCTGCCAACTAACGGGGGCACGAGAGGGGTCACCCTTTTTTCCAAGGAGATTTCATCTCATCGCGATGGGGTTGACTACCGCATCATCGACACGGCAGGGCTTGACGAAGCCGACGGAGGCCGTGTGTCCAGTGCTAATGCCGTGAGGAACCTCGTGAGGCTGCTGGAAACTTCCAAACACGGATTGAACCTTATGGTGATGGTCGTGCCGAAAGGCCGAATCCTTGCCTCAACACTCAACAATTACGAGTTGTTTGTGAACAAGATGGTTGGCAGGATGGTTCCCCTCCTCATCGTAGTGACACACTGCGAGCGAGAGGTAGGGGATATGCAGGGCTGGGTGGAAACCAATGAAGGAGAATTCACGTCTCGGGGTATACTATCTAGCAGGATGGTGGCCACCACGTTCATGACCCCCGACCCCGAATTTGACGATGTCGAGCACATGCAAGCCAAGGTCGATGCCTCGATTGCACTGTCGTGGGGTGCAATTCAATCGTGCGCTACTCCTATGCCGGTAAAATTCGCGACGGGGAATGCCGGGTTTCTCCACGTCCTTAGGCCAATGTTCAACGTCGTCGCCCGCCTGCTCAGGAAGCAGGCAATGTGGTTGGTGAGGGATTCGCTGGGCGACATAGTTGAAATGCTTACTGAGCTCTAGAAGGCCCGTAAACTGCTTCAAGAGCGTGAGTTCCTCGATGAATGAACGTGAAGCCCTAGGGGCCCCGGTAACGACAAACAACTACAGCGTTAATATTAGACCAAACCAATAACGGTAGTAGGCCCTGTCCATTTCGTGGCGGGCTGGGGAAGCGGGGTGGCTGGGGAGTGAAAATCTCATCGGGATACATTCCACATATCTTACGTTTGCGCAGAAGTTCCGCCTGTTGTTCTCTTGTCTGCCGTTTGCCTCCCTTCATGTTCTATTTTATTTGGTTCCTTTTGTTGACTTGCGTGTATTTAGTGCCAGGTACAGGGGAGCTGCACAGCCGTACCGCAGTAGTAGGAGCTGGTTGACATCCCAATCGAAAGTGCTCGGATTTGAAATGGTGTCGTTGTCTTGCGTTTCATTTTTTCTCAAACATTTGTATTTTCCTGTGTCTTCATTGTGTTCCGATTTATGATGGTTGCCTGTGGTTGAGATTGAGAGATTGGCCTCCTGGCATAGCTTCGTTTCTTCAGCGCGTTTGTTTGTCTGCTCCGTCCTCTGTTCGAGCTCTTCTGTGCCTCGTTGTTTGCGGCGCCAGAGCCTGCGTCAACCAGAATATGGCAGCATCAGGTGTGCTGGATGTCGCAGGGTAAGACTAACGGTTTAATGTTAGGACAACGTATCCAGGGTAAGATAAATCTCACGTTGGCGTGGACACAGTTCTTTCGGTTTGCGATGTTGCAGGATTTGAAATGGTAGGACCAAGCGGGACGACGTTGGACGCGAACACGTTCAGCACTCTAGTTGATAGCCTCACATTTTTCGTGCCAGTTGGGGAAGGATGGCGGTTGGGGATGGGGAACTAGTTTCGGAAGTATGCTGCATACTACCCATCGCGCAGAAGTGCCGCTTGTTGTGTTCTCCGCTCCTATTTCGTTCGTGGATTCCCTTTGCTGCCCTTCCTTCATTCAGTAACGAAACGCGAAAGGAAGCGGCACAAACAAGCAGTAATAGCTGATTCGTCCCAAATCGAAAATGCTGAGCTTAGAAATCGTGCTAAGCTTTGCATTTGTTTCTGTGTCTTGAATTTGTGTTCTCAATGTTGCCACAGAAGTATACCTGTACATCGGTATTTGATTCGTGGTCGCTTTATGAATGAATGTTGATGGAGATTAGAGGCTGGCCTTCTCATTTATACGTGGTAGTTCATCTCCTTCAGGGCGTTTGGTATGATTTTTATTCCCCTTTTCCGTGCTCTGTTGCTCCTCTTTGTGTTCGGCCACAGAGCCTGCGTCTGCCAGAACGTAGGGGCATAGGATGTGTTTTATGTCGCTTGAAGGAAAAACGTAACGGTTTCATGTTAGGTAGGACAGCGCACCCCGGGTTATAGGTTAACCTCACGTTGGCGTGGACGGAGCTCTTACGATTTGAGACGTTTCAACATTTGCGGCAGTCGGGCCGGGCAGTACTATGTCGCATGCGAAATTATGTTCGCCACCCCTATTATAGTTGATCGATTCGAGTCGTATCATCGGTGCCGGACTGAACCATATGTCTTGCCTTGGAGTGAATGGGACCGTAGAGCGGTCTGTAGGTGAGACAAGATGACAACCGAGTATGGACCCGTACGTAGAGAGAACAGCTTGCTATTTATCAGCGGGCGTACATCTGCCCGGGCAGGCGAACTTCTCAGACGTGCCAGCATAAAATGGTGCTGTTTCTAATGAGGTAGGATTTTGTCACGAAGCTGTAAGACATTCGTTCTCGACGGTGAGGTTATTTTTGGCTTCGACTAACGGCGGCCACCACCCCGATCCGGGACTCTGACCCTAACCCTAACGAGAGGCATGCCTGGTTGGAATGCCACCTGATCGTTGTGCTTGGAAAGGCTCTATTTTCATTTCGGGCACATCTAAGGAAGTTCGCCTGCGCGGGCAGATCTACGCGAACACGTTATTTATGCAATGCGTGTAGCGATATTTTCATGACGGGGAACACAATTTGGATGAGTTCGTCACTTGCCTAGATATAATTGGTGCATCAGAAAATGTCATCCTTTCATATATGATTGGTGAAACGTCGGTTACGGGTCGTAGAGTCGTTCCGTTCAAAAGGGAGACTGCATACGAGCTGGTTCAAGCGTGCCACCCAATGTTTTGTCAGCCACGAATGAATGCCGATCGCAAGATGTACTCGAGTGTTACATAATTGGTATCAGACTGATCCCCATGAACAGTGGGAGAGGGTGACATGAGCCGTTTTGTTTAAAGGGCCTTTGGCTGGCGCTAGAGGCGAAACTGTGCCCTGATCAACCACAGGCCTTCAAAAAGTCAAACATGGTCAGGCGTTTCCGTAGGATAAAAATAATGTGTTTTCATTTATTTTTTCTGGACGAACCGATTCTGGGTACTCCAAGGCATGTCTGTATTTTTTTGCCGCGCAAATATTCGAAGAGCTGACTGCGTAGGATCAATATTCCACAAGTGGAACACTTGTGGTCTCAGGAACGGAATCAGATAATCTGTCTGTCTGTCTGTCTATCCGATGGGAATCAGTCTGGGGTACCCCACGGCCGAATTTATTTCAAAACTGCTACGCCCCTACCGCACGCAACAGGTCGGTAGCCCTCGAGGAGGCGATCGTCATGGTCCAAACCATACCTAATGGGGTGCCCTGTGTGTGAAGTAGTGAGGGTTGGCTTCCAGCATCCCAAACGGAGTGGCGAGTCGAGCAGCAGCAGTCGCTCGCCCAGACCATAGTGTCTAATTCCAAGTGGAATTGGATTCCATCCATAGACGTCCCGCCCTCCTCCCTCCCTCCCTCCCTCCCTCCCTCCCTCCCTCCCTTCAAAAGAAGGAAGAGAGAGGAGGAGGAAGACCGGAGACGAGGAGAAGGAAGAGGAGGAGGGGGAGAAGGAGGAAGGATGGGAGAGATCCTCCTCATCCTCCTCCTCCTCTTCTTTTCGTTTCTGATGATCAAACACCACGGCAGACCACGGTGAAAAACGAAATTTTCAAAAGTCGCTGGTATTCATTTATCAACCATCCAAAAATACGAGTACGTATGATACTTTGCATTGCCGATTATTCATCCTAAGAAGGTAACAGCAGTTATGTGGTCACAAAACTACGACGCAGAGATACTTTCTTCTGAGAAAAGGTGTTGATACATATAATATATATATATATGTACATATCCGCATATTGTATCAACAACCCGCCGCTTTTCATACGTTTTTGCGCGACCACTTCGTACCCGCGGCGATTGTCATGATTTTTTGTTGGTTTACTTTTGTTCGTTTCTCATTTCTCATTCTGAGAAAAGGTGTTGCTACACATATATATATATGTAATATCCCCATATTGTATCGACAATCAACAACAACCCGCCGCTTTTCATACATCATACATACATATACATCCTCATATTGTATCGGCAATCAACATTCGCCGCTTTTAGTGTCGATTTACTTTTTCTAAAGTTCTGAGAAATTGAAACATACACATCCGCATTTTTTGTTCCGCAAGAATGTTCGTCTCATGCGTTTCGTGACGTCATTTTTCATCTATTTTCCATTCAAAATGTCAAAATTACGTATATTATTGTCATGGCGTGAATTTGGAACCGTTCATCATTTGAGATGTCGAAACTTTATCGGAATATCGGAAGGTGCGTACACGCATCTGCACATCCTGCTCGGCGAGAAGCGTTCCACGGTGGGTGGAATTGCCTTTTTCCAGTCTCTTTCACTTTACAGCAGTACATCGAACGATCGATGCGTGTCTAGTCTACAAGACTTGGTATATATTCCGTCTACCCGAAATGCCTTGCACCAGGCACTTCTTCGCAGCAAGCAAGAAACGTTTGAACTCTCCCTATCTTTCTCTGCCTCCCTCGCTCGTTCTCTCGCCGTCTCCCATCCTCCCCTCCATCCTCCATCCTCCTTTCATATGTTACTCAAATTATTGTCCTGGTTCTTATTTTACTTTTTTTGTTTCACGTGTTCCTGCTGCTTATGATGGTTGCTGCTTGCATCGACCTTAAGGATGGTGGCTGCTCTTGTAGCAGTAGGATGGACATATGTAACAAACCAGGGAGAATGCGAGAGCGTGGAGATAGCTACGCCGCCACTACGGTGCACTCTTTGCAACACCGACCACCGATGTAGCCCTCACGGAGCCGTCTTTTCGTGTTCAATTCGACCAGCCTACTATAAATACTATTAACATCGTACCTGAGGTAGTCAGTACAGCAAGCAATAATAATACCAGACACGTAATAAGAAACAGGAAATATGGTCGAAGCTGGATTTCTTATTTGAGAGGGTGCTTTGAACACTAACCAGCAGTAACTTCAAGATAACGACTCCCGAATTTATAATTTTACTCCATATCTCAGCCTCTTTAGCCTGCTTCTAATTTGGTATCCTGTACTGCTGCCGAATTTATCATTTCTTCTACTTGTACCGCTGATTTTGTGCTGTTCTGCCGTCAACATGCCTGTCCCTCCATCGCCTTGTATAACCAGGTTCTCATGCGGCGCCCATGCGTCGTGCATGTTGTCATCTCCATTCGACTACAGCAGCATCGCCCCCTCCCACTCGTTACCAATGAATTTGCCGACTACCAGGTACAGCGTAACTACTGTCTGACGTGCTGTCTGTACAAAAACACACGGTAGGCGTGGGAACAAGATGGAGCACGCAGCTGCTGTCTGAAGTGCTGCCAGAATGACAGTCCGCGGACACACAGTGAATTGCCTAAATGACTACGTGTTAATCGCAGACCACACAGCATACTCGTATGATATTTACGGTAAACAAGTAACTGCAGACCCTGGCAGACCACACCATGTATACATCATCGGCGTGTGTTGTCTTCACATTAAATCCGTTCTTTCTACCCAACTACATGAGTAGTACTCTGCTGTAGTCTATCATCAGTATATCCAGTGTCTGTCCTCACTGCTTGCTGTGAAACAGATACGCGTAGATAGCAAGTGAAATGCCAACATACCGGGTACGAGAACACGAGAGCTAGCATAACGTTGCATTGCCGATTATTACTCCTAAAAAGGTATTCCTCCGTCCACCCAAGCGAAGCTGAGAGTGACAGCTTCCTAGCCTGGGCCATATATAACCGGTCGCCCTGGTGGGCTAGCAGGTAACCACGAAGCCTGTAAGCTTCAAGATCGCGAGTTCGAGCCCCGCCGAGTGCATACAAATTCTGTGGTCACAGACTGTGAAACAGAGGAAAACCAAAACAAAATAAACGCAAATGAATGGGTAAAGCAAGTGAGATGCGAACGTACCGGGTACGAGTACAAAACGACACGAGCCGAACCGAGAAATAAGAAAAAAAGACGATACAAAAAACGAAGGGGAGTGATAAATGTGCCCCCGGGGGCACATCTCTTAACGACGCCCCCGGGGGCCCTTTTTGCTTATTGCGCCCCCGGAATTGGGACTGATTACAAAGCACATCGCCACGAGCGATTACGACGACGGTAGAGCAGCAGAACTGTCTGGGAATTGTCTACTGCATGTGCTGCTGCGGTGTGTGCTGTAGTTCCGCCGGTCATCGCGTTTCGCGCAATATACAGACGGCTTCGCGTTGTCGATACCCAGGATATTTCCAGTCATTGGTTCAGGGTGCAACATCAAGCTAAAAGTGCCTCTACATGATGCACGCGCCACGAGCGATGACGACGGCCGTAGGGCACTGTCTACGGCATGTGCTGCTGTGATGTATACAGTAATGCCGCCAGGTATCGCTTCTCGCTCGATATACAGACGTGTTTGTGTTCTCTTATTCCCAGGCTATTGTTGGGGGCACATCAAGCGAAAAGTGCCTCCGCAAGCAGACTACAGTACAGCAGACATGAAGCACGCTACTACGACCGAGTACAACGATCGTAGGGCACCAGACTTCTCTGGAACTTGTCTACGGTATGTGCTGCTGAAGCCTGTGCACTAGTTCCGCCGGCCATCGCTTCTCGCTCGATATACATACGTGTTCGTGAGCTCGATACCAAGGATATTCTCCAGGCCATTTTTGGGGGCGCACCACGCTAAAGGTGCCTTCGGAAATAGGCTGCATGAAGCAAGCCACCACGAGCGACCACGACGATCGTACGGCACCAGACCTGTCTAGGAATTGCCTACGGTATTTGATGCTGCGGTGTGTACAGTAGTTCCGCCTGTCGCAGCTTATCGCGCGATATACAGACGGGTTCGTGTTCCCGATACTTACGATGTTTTTTGGGGGCACATCAAGCTAAAAATGCCTCCGGAAACGGATTGCATGAAGCACGCCACCACAAGAGATCACGACGATCGTACGGCACCAGACCTGTCTAGGAATTGCCTAGAGTATTTGCTGCTGCGGTGTGTACAGTAGCTCCGCCTGTCGCAGCCTCTCGCTTGACGTACGTATGGGTTCGTGTTCTCGATACTGAGGATCTCTCCAGGCCTTTTTTGGGGGCGCATCAAGCTAAAGGTGCCTCCGGAAATAGGTTGCATGAAGCACGCCACCACGAGTGATGACGACGACCGTACGGCACCAGACCTTTTTGGGGGTTGTCTATACGGCATGTATGTGCTAATGTGGTGTATGCAGTAGTTTCGCCGGTCATTGCGTCCCGCCCGATATTCATACCAGGTATATGTTTGCTCTAGAGTACTTTCTATGATTATTCCTGCGTTGAACACTCGTAGACGATGATCTGCTGACGGAATATGTTAGAGTCTACTTAATACCGAAGTATATATGTGGCAAGTCCTATACTTGAATAAGACGGGAACGCAGTAACTAACTGTTTTATGTACAATTCAGAATTCAAAGGGGGGCGAACTCACCCAGATAGGTATATGCGAAATAAATAATATTCCCGTGCGGAATGGTGCATACTTCACAGACTCGTACTCGAATGGACATGGAAGGAAGCGGAACATTGAAATTCATTTCGAGACCACCAACTACTATTAATAGCACAGGTATACGAGTACGCGAATTGAATAATGGGCCTTATATAAAATGTCAAATATATTCCCGAGCGGAATGGCACCAACTTTACAAATATTTCAACAGCAGCAGGCATGTATGTATGCACGAATTCAATGGGGTTGCCAGTCAAGTCAAATGGATCCGTGCTGAATGTCACTTAGATTACACGCATACACGAACTCCAATGCAAATAAACGGAACACCAAAAAAGATGTCTGGCGTCAATACTACCAATGATCAACATTGACAGAACACGTATACGAGTATGCGAATGAATCATATTTCCAAGGGCAACTTATAGTTGCTTCCGTGCAGGATGGCACCTACCTACTTTACGTCGAAGAGTTGGCCCTTAAGGCTCACAGGTATATCAAACGCCAATGAAAATGGATGGACAAAGAACACCCAAATAATACACGTATGTACTTACCAGAATTCCGCAACCCATCTGCTACACACACCACAGCAGCAGGTGCCATAGACAATCCTCACACGGGCCCACTACGTACTACAGCACTGCAGTACTGATCGTATCAATATATATAGGTATAATAGAGGCCATATAATAGTAGTTCCCATAGTAGTTTGGTAGTCCCTTGGTAGTTTTACTACTACTGTAGTCTGTTTTCGGAGATATCCTGAATATCGAGAACATCACGAACCCGTCTGTATATCGAGCGAGAAGCTACGACCGGCGGAACTACTGCACACGCTGCATCAGTACATGCCGTAGACAATATCCAGACAAGTGTGGTGTCCTACGGTTGACGTGATCTCTTGTGGTGGCGTGCTTCATGCAATCCGTTTCCGGAGGCATTTTTAGCTTGATGTGCCCCCAAAAAACATCGTAAGTATCGGGAACACGAACCCGTCTGTATATCGCGCGATAAGCTGCGACAGGCGGAACTACTGTACACACCGCAGCATCAAATACCGTAGGCAATTCCTAGACAGGTCTGGTGCCGTACGATCGTCGTGGTCGCTCGTGGTGGCTTGCTTCATGCAGCCTATTTCCGAAGGCACCTTTAGCGTGGTGCGCCCCCAAAAATGGCCTGGAGAATATCCTTGGTATCGAGCTCACGAACACGTATGTATATCGAGCGAGAAGCGATGGCCGGCGGAACTAGTGCACAGGCTTCAGCAGCACATACCGTAGACAAGTTCCAGAGAAGTCTGGTGCCCAACGATCGTTGTACTCGGTCCTGGTGGCGTGCTTCATGTCTGCTGTACTGTAGTCTGCTTGCGGAGGCACTTTTCGCTTGATGTGCCCCCAACAATAGCCTGGGAATAAGAGAACACAAACACGTCTGTATATCGAGCGAGAAGCGATACCTGGCGGCATTACTGTATACATCACAGCAGCACATGCCGTAGACAGTGCCCTACGGCCGTCGTCATCGCTCGTGGCGCGTGCATCATGTAGAGGCACTTTTAGCTTGATGTTGCACCCTGAACCAATGACTGGAAATATCCTGGGTATCGACAACGCGAAGCCGTCTGTATATTGCGCGAAACGCGATGACCGGCGGAACTACAGCACACACCGCAGCAGCACATGCAGTAGACAATTCCCAGACAGTTCTGCTGCTCTACCGTCGTCGTAATCGCTCGTGGCGATGTGCTTTGTAATCAGTCCCAATTCCGGGGGCGCAATAAGCAAAAAGGGCCCCCGGGGGCGTCGTTAAGAGATGTGCCCCCGGGGGCACATTTATCACTCCCCAAAAACGAATCATGAAATTAAACAGAATAAATTAGAGTGAATTCTAAAATCGGAAAATATGATAACATCAATATATAATATGGTAAAAGGTTCCCCTCCAGGACGTGCCTGGGGAGTGACGCAGTGATGTTTCGAAAAGTGTGCACAGATGCTCCGAGTACCTTGGAGTAAAGTAAGATGTATTGGAGATAAAATACTTCAGGTACTTCGTGTACTCGGAGTATTTCGGGGTTCGATACTCCGGGATACTGCTCGTACTCGGAGTATTTCGGTCATAAACACTCTCGATACTGCTTGTACTCGGAGTATTTCGGGGTCCAATACTGCGGGTACTCCTTGTACTCCGAGTATTTGGGGCTTCAGTACTGCTCATATCATACGCATATCATACTGTATGGAACCATTACTATTGACGCGATCGTTCTTAGATATTTAATATTGATTCCGCCAAACAGTTTTATCATTTTTCGACCCACACCTTGGAGTAAAGTAAGGAGTATTGGAGATAAAATACTTCAGGTACTTCGTGTACTCGGAGTATTTCGGGGTTCGATACTCCGGGATACTGCTCGTACTCGGAGTATTTCGGGTATGAACACTCTCGATACTGCTTGTACTCGGAGTATTTCGGAGTCCGATACTGCGGGTACTCCTTGTACTCCGAGTATTTGGGGCTTCAGTACTGCTCATATCATACGTATATCATACTGTATGGAACCATTACTATTGACTCGATCGTTCTTAGATAGTTGTTATTGATTCCGCCAAACATTTTATCATGTTTGTACAAACACTTGTGGAATAAGCACGCCAACCCGTTCCTTGGCCGTGCAATAACAATCAAATAATAGTTAACGCTAAAAGCTGATCCTATACTGAAACTACGTAATTACGAAAAAACAAAAGTCAAAATGTCCACGCCGTTTTTGGGGGATAGACCCTGAAATTAGGCACACGTGTTTTATGCGCCCTACCCCAGCCTTCAACGAATGTTTTTGTTTTTTTCACCGGAACATTTGCATCTCTTAAGACCCGAATTTCCCAAGAAAATACAAAACAAACAAACAATATTTCTGGCGAAAAAAAGAAGAAAAAACATTCGTTAACAGCTCGGATAGGGCGCATAAAACACTTGTGCCAAATTTCTGGGTCCATCTCCAAAAACCGGCGTGAATATTGGCTACTGCATAAATTTTGGGCGGTATGCTTGAACCAGCCTGTATGCATATTGAGTAATCCATAGAACTGTAAAATTGGTACATTTTTGTCAGGGATTCCGGGGTATTCAGGTCTGTTTGGCAGCACCTTCGATCTTTTATCTGGCATTGGATTATAGTTACCCTTTTTACATACTCGTATGTATGTGGATGGTATGACTGGAATAAGCGCTGGACATCGTCAGATGGCAAATGGAATAACAACTAACTACGTTTCTACAAGGTATTAAAAAATGAAAGGGACGATATGAAGATCTACGCAGTCTATATGGTCCATATACCACACCGAGACCACACGAGCCCCGAGTTTGCTCTTTCTAGCTTGTGATACTGAAATCGCCAGGTCTTCTACAGGAAGCAAGTTAGCTTTCCTATTGATACCTGTATGTCACTGTATTGCTTCATCCAAAGTCGGCCTCCAGCGCAACTCTCGAATGCATTACTACTTTAGCGTCAACCCGGCGAAGAACAATTGACGAATGTAAGGCCGCGAGTATTTACAGCCGGCACCCAGAGCGGCGGCCTGGGCTAGGTCCCAGATTATCTCAGGTATCGTGTGGCTAGAGCGACTCGATATTGTAAAATCCCAACGTAGCTTGGGGTCCCTCATTTGACTACTGTAGTATTCACAATCTCACGACACACCCAACAAGCAGCAACGCCCAGCACTTCAGGTCATTTTTTCACTGGCCCTATGTTCTTGCTTAGAGTATCACGAACAAACCAAAACATAAAGTACGGGATGCCAACAGTCCAGGAAAGGCGTAAAACAGCAGCAGCAGCATTTTACACGTATCGCCATGATATCATACCCGCATGACTCATCCTACGACATACCAGTCCGGCAATGACTATAAGCTCGATTAGTAAAACAATGAACATGAGCTCGATAAGTAAAAACATGAAAATATGTTCGATTTGTAAAACAATGAATATATGCTCGATTTGTAAAACAATGAATATAAGCTCGATTAGTAAAACAATGAATATAAGCTCGATTAGTAAAACAATGAATATAAACCAGGGGGAGAAGGGAGGAGGAGGGAGGATTAATTCCCATGGCGTGGGGGTGGAATGTGGATGCGGAGTAGGAAGCACGGCGAATAGATATATAGCAGGTACAATAATTGGGTAAAGGCTGCGTATTCTATTGAGTACACGCAGAGGAGGAGAATTGGTTGAATGAGATTGGTGGTATTCGACGAATTGTGTCAGCTTTATTATTCTGAATTAATAAAGCCCTGCACATTGTCGGAAGGCAAATGATATAATAAATATACACTCGATAATTTATTAGTAAAACAATGAATACAAGCTCGTGTGATAAGACTGGGTGAGACACAGAGTATCCCCTTGCAGGTTTGTCTATTAAGCATCCCTGGTAATACTCACTTTCCGTAGAATCAAGCGTAGAAGAGAAGTAGCTTTTATTAATCCCCGAGCCAGATTACATCGGGCTTCAAGTATGGCCCTCAGATCTTATAAATACCCCGAATACGAATGCCATCCAAGTTGTACGGAAACGGATCAATTACCTACACAGAGGTAATTACCGTCCTTCCAAGCCCTATCATTACACTAGCCCACCCTGATAAGCCGTATATGCAGAAATATGGGGAAAACGGGGAAATCCCGGTTCCCCGAATTATAATATTAGTCGAAGATGCGGCTCCTCAAAACCCCTCATACACTTCTAAGTTGCTATAGGCTAAGAAGCCGGAAAAACGCAAAGAAAGGCAATCGAACTTGAACGCAGGCGCTGTGAACGAAGCCAACGTCAGAGACCTCCCATGAGTCGCCAACAAGGCGAGGGAGGCGACGAGAAAGCAACAACTAACACCAAGAAAGAAACAACTGACACCGTAAGGGAAATGGGCACTACCGCCCGCCCCACGAGGGGAAGGCGAGTGCCTTGCTGAAAGATACATACGAAGGATAAACCACAAATAACGATACAGTCCTGTGCCACAATATGAGTACTGTGACCATATTACCCTGACCACCCGCCTCGGCTCTGGTGGGGGAGGGGGTCGGCAGGACGAAAGAGGAAAATAAAAGGAAGGCACCGAACCCAATGCCAAACCCCATACCAAACCCACGCCGAAAGTGCAAGAAATACCTATTGTAAGGCCTTGAAAAGAACCCTCCCAGCCCCAACGTCCATAATAACGGTCAAACATCGAGGGTGGCGGCGGTTTGAAAGTGTGCTCTCCACGGCCGTGCATCGAGATTTGTCTACGTTACGTTGGGTCCCTCCAGAAAACAGGCTCGCTATGTGGGCCTGGAGACACCAAGAACCACGTACGGCTCCCATTGAAGTCGTGTAGCGCGCTGGAGGGAGCGAAATCTTGGAGCAGAACTGGAGGCCATAGTCCGAAAGGATGGTGCGTGGGCGGCCCCTGAGGGGAATATATATGTTGGTCAACATGTCAGCCGTGCCTATCGCGGTGAATTATGGTGCGGCCACGGCGAACATATCGGTTCGGCGATAGAAACGGTCGGTGATGAGTAAGATGTAGAAATTGTGCCGCGGCGTGACTGGAAGAGGGCCGGTGAATCCGGCGCTGGCGACGGTGTCGGATTTCGGACAAGTAGGATGAGGTCGACGTCGGTTGTGTGTAAGCGTCCTTTACTGGTAAGCTCCTGGATATCCGAAAAAACGAGGGACGCCGATGGGACAGATGGCACGACAAGAAGTCGTGTGTCAGGGCCGGCGGGCGCGGCTGAAGCGGGTCCTTGTGTAGAACTTCCGGAAGTGGGAGTTGTCTGGGCGACGGTAGTCGCTGTGTGTGGGGCTTTTGCGAAGCCCAAGTCGTCCTCGGTGGGTACGGCGAAAACCAAAGCGAAAGCGGTGTCGGCGGCATGCCAATTTAGCCCGCGGCCGGGACGACTATCGACGGTGGGGGCGGACGCAGAAACACGAGCGACGAATCTCCCCGAGGGGGCAGAAAGGCCGTCAATCGTTATACGTGGCCCGTGTGTGCGTAAATCGCAAAAATCCGCGGAGGTAAAGGGTAGCACTGTCAGTGCGGGGCACCAGCCCACCCAAGGCAGTACTCTCAGTGCGGGGCACCAGCCCACCCAAGCCCACACCTGGAATCGGCGAGGAAGGAGTGTGCAGTCCGCAGGCCCTTATGAGTTAGATACCCCCGTCCTCACAGGGGTAACGCTCGTCGATCCACTGCGGTCGTGCTCCGTGGCAGGTTCCGGCAAGCGGTATGTATGGCGATTTTAGTGGTGAACGAAGCGTCGCCTAGCGTCAGTGTGCTCCCAACAAGGCAAGGGCCGTGTTCTGACAAAGCAAGGCCAGGGCCGACACCAGAAGCTAACGCCAAAACTTCAGGGCTTTGGTCGGCTGGCGTGTCCGAGAAAAAGGTCGAAACCTTTAAAGTAGGACCCTTGCAAGCGCTGGCCGCGGCTAGCGGGGCAGGCGGCGGAGCTGTGAAAATCTCGTGGATCCTGGTGCTCCCGGTGGGAGTGCAGAATTGACGAGAGGAGGCGGGGTGTGCCAACCCGGCCTCGCTATCTCGCGAAGAGCAGCAAGCGCCTCACCGAGCAAGATTGACTCTCTTCACTTGCGGGGGTCACTGGACCCGGGATCGTCCGGCCGGAGACCAATGCCCACACTGGGTCCAGAGGGCTGGCTTCCGCCAAACGTTTGGTGCCCGTGCTCAGAAGGGGATTTTGCATGGCGGGGTTCAGCGTAAATTTAGCATAGGTGCCAGATAAGACGACTTGTTGCTTCTCTCGATCCCAAACAACAGAGTCAAAATTGCGCACGCCACGATCGAGGCGTTTGTACGTGCGTGGGTCTGGCGAGGACATGATGGGTACGTCTGTGCGGTGGTCTTTAAAAAATCCTGGCCTTTTCGGACATCATATACTGCTCCATGCAAGAATATGACACGTCGTCGACGACAAACGACGATGGAGACCACTGCGAAAAATAGGAAGGGGGCTGCCAGAACAGCACCACCTTGTCTGTTGAATATTCGAGAGTACGGTCAAAGACCGACGGTGTCCAACCGCCGGTGGCCGTATTGGCCGTTTGGGCCTGCAGTGTCCCCGTTTGGGGGCACTGGGCCTCGGCAGTTTGGGCCGGCGGTGTCCCCGGCTGGGGGCACTGGGCCTCGGCAGGTTGGGTCTGCGGTGCCCCCGTTAAGGGGCACTGGACCGCAGCCGTTGGGGGCTGCGGTGCCCCCGTCCGGGAGCACCGGGCCTCGGCAGTTGGGGCTTGCGGTGCCCCTCTCAGGGGGCACCGGGCCACGGGTGCACAAGGCGGGTCCGAATCCACGGTTCCTGGCCTCGCGTCACCCACTCCCGTTGGCGGAAATGTTTAAGAGGGGGCTCGTATTGCCCTCAAAGAGGCAGGGGGCTCTGAGCCCCCTCTGCTTGACAAAAGGCGTGAAACGTCCGTATTTATACGGGTATAGCATCCAGTTGATCTGACTGGAGGCCGTGGTGTCACCACTGGCCCGTCGGGCAGTGTCGGGTCTGCTTCCTGCTCCACTGTTACCGACGGTGCATGATGCACGTGGGGTAGCGTGCACGAAGATTAATGAGGGTCAGGAGACCCTGGGGGCGTCTTCGAAAACGGGACTCGGGAAAGCGTCAACAAAATCCCCTCCCGAGTAGGCTCTCTCCGCTTAGGTTTCTTGGAGAAGGGGGACGAGGTACTCATTCTGGTCGACTCCTCCTTGATAGGGAAAATGATAGAGCGCCCGCTGCTGTCTTGAGGGATCACCGAGCCGATTCTCGCCAAGGGTCTCGGTGTTTTGGCGTCCGCCTTTCCACACCTCAAGCCAACCGCCACTACACGGTCAGATAGAGGAGGTGGCGAACGCTCTAGCAAAGTATAGCGTCGCGCGGGGGCAGCATTCTGAGTGCTGCTTGGTGCGTGACAGGGAGGAGCGGCAAGTGAAGCGCAGACTCCTTTACCCCGAACGCGGGATCCGTCGCTTGAAGCGCGGGTCCCCGTTGCCAAGTTTGGGCCAAGGCTCAGGGGAACAGCGCTGGGAGCGCGCGTTCCCGTGGCCGAGTGAGGACCATGACCGAGGGGGACGGCGCTCGAAGCGCGGGTTCCCTTCGTCGAGAATGTACCCCGGCCGAGGGGAACAATGCGCGAAGCGTGTGTTCCCGTCACCGGTACGCCACCATCAGTAATATTTGCAGGAGGCTGGGGAGCCCGTGGGTGCTTGATCGAGGTAACACTACCTGTCTTGCTGGCTGGACAGGCCGAAGGTACTCGGGCATCTTGTTAAACAAAATAATTGTTTTCCCCGGCATTGCTGACGACGGACGGGCGGGCTGAGTCGTATCAACATCGACCCGTCATTTGCCAGAGCGAAAATAGTCTGGCTGGCGTACGTTTGGGTTGCCGCTCGTGTTGTGGGCAGCTCCGTAACGCCCACCCGGAGTAGTGGCGGGGGCAGAGGAGGCAGACGAGGGCGGGATACCTCGGTGGAAGCCAGGCGTGTTTTGGTTATCATAGGATGTACGCGACTGTTAGCCTGGCCGCGCCCCTGCTGATGTCCTCTCGATGGGCCTGAGCGGTGGCGGCCATTGTGCTTGTTGGGGTTGGAGCGGGGGCGTGTATCACCGCGGCGGTGACTGCCCATGCGTTGCTTGCTATCGTCGGAAAGCGCTATCATCGCCAAGGCTACCAAGGTAAGGGTTCAAGAGATCACTCGCATTAATGAACGCATGTCGACAGTTTTTGAAGCAGTGCGTGTCCTCGTGGCAATTTAGGCAGTGTCCCCGGTTATCACGGACTGCTTGGGCACGGGCGGTGGGTAAGAGAACGTTGGTCCTGAGAGGAGGATCCTCGGTATCAAAGGACGAACAAACCGCGAAACCTTCTGCATGGTGTTGTTCTGCCAAAGGCCAACAGTTGTAAGAATTATCCAACCAAGGGTCAGAGGGGCCATCCACAGTTAAAACAATCGGATCATGGCTCGCCCCTGTCTGTCATGAAGGCGGCTGAGGCGGCAATCGGCCCTGGCCGCGACCATAACTGGCGGGCCGGGGCCCCGATAGGGCGGATGGCCGCGTACCCGTCGGAGAAACAGGCAGAGAAAAATGTGTTTCGCCGTTAACGGCAGGTGTGTTATTATGTCCCAAGTCAGCAAAAGGCTTCCCCATATCATCCAACGAAGCGTACGGCCTCGCATCCATTGCCATAGAACCAAGGCACAAAGTAGGCATCAACGTGGGAAACTGCTCGTTAATCGCCATCCGAACCACCTCCAACACCACGTCTACCGTTGGAGCCAGGGCACGCTCGTTCCCCGTCATTGTCGACACAAGCACTCGAAACTCCCGACTAAAATCGTAAAAGGGGGTGCCAGTGCACACTCCAAAAGCATGCAACTTAGTGTATTCTTCCCCCATGTCGGCGCTGTCGTAATGTGACGTCAGGATACGTAGCAGCAATTTGAAGGCGTCAGGCCCCGTTGTTCCCACCTTAACTACTCGCGGCACCTGTCCAAAAACGTCGTCGATCAAATTGGTGGTCTTAGCGATCATGGGCTTGTCAGGTAAAATCGCGCGTGAGAACGCGCTCTTGAGAGGGATTTGCCAACCGGGTACCCAGTCGGTCTCAAGCAAGCCATCCGTGCAAATGTCGTCGCATCGCATGAGGGTGTGTTAGCATATGGACGTTGAGATCCATACGTATCTATTGTGATGTGCAGTCACTACGCACTGATACGATTATATGAGTATCTTAGTCTAGATAATCGGGTAAGTGCAATATGCGGATAGATTACGAGCTTGTGTTACTCGTAGTGCGCTCTGTTGTATGCCCAAAGCATCTTCATCAGGAACGATGCTGAGAACGTTGCTAGAACGTTACTATAACGTTGCAGAGAACATTACAGGGAACGGTACACACTACGGTAGAATGTAACTGTCCATAGCATGGGCATTGTACCGAGATGAACTGATGCAGGCATCCCCCACCTCGATCACTCTACTCCTCTTCCCTTTTCCACTCTTCTCTTCTCTTCTTTATTTTCCATTGATCTCCCTGAGGTCAATCTTCTTTCCATTATGGCCACATAAGCGCCTTTTCAAACCATGATTTTTCTTCTTCTTCACAAGTGATCTTTACAGACACTTCGGTGCCACCTTTGCCATGTCACCCCGTCGTTGAGTCGTCCGGCATGAGTCATTGACGTACAGCTAACAGACGAGCAGGCGGAGCATGGCTACGAAAAAGCGGATGTAGCGACGCTCAGGACAGCGAGCCTGCTTCTTGGTCACACGACAAAATGGACGAGGGCTTCCAAAACCACTTAACGCTCAACACGCAGAAGCGAAACCCTAACCCATTGTCCTTTGCCCTGCTGTGCTGTTTTGCTGATGTGCTGCTGTGATGCTGCGATGGCTACTGGTGTGCGTTGTGCGCTGAGCTTGTGTGCTGACATATAGGGGATTCCATACAGATACAGAGGCGTTATATGGGGTATGGGATAGGAGACACAATAACCGACCGGAAATAACCGGTCCGGTTATGCCCGATCGGTTATTTGAAATAACCGAATAGCCGGTTTCGAAATGTCCGGTTTTCGGTTACGAAAACCGGATCGCGGTTTCCGGTTAAATAACCGTAGTTCAGTCCCGGTGCCCAACACTGATAGGTATATACCAGCTGGTTGGTACGTTACGTAGTACACCTATTAATGATATAAAACAGGACACACTGGAGCAGGCGTGATTTCCTGTTCGAGATTGGGATTAGTTTCACACTGATTTCAATACACTACCGGCCCGGTCAGAAAAACATAACTCAGAATAAGGTACACCCGAAAAAATGGAAACAACTGAGCAAGCTCTCAGCCATAGTCAGAGCTTAAGAAAACGTAGAGTTTACTACTAAAAAGCTTGTTGTTAATACTACTTACTTTGAAAAACATATTGCGCACTACAGTACAGAACATCCAATAAGAAACAGGATACTAGGAAAACCAGGCTAAGATTTGGAGGAAAATATTTAATTCGGGAGTCGTTATCTGGAAACTAGTGTGGAACGCACCCTCTCTTGAAAAAGAAATTCAGCCTGACCGTACTTCCTGTTTCTCATTAGGTGTCCTGTACTGTATTAATGTAATCTACTGTAGGAAAAACGACTGGTCGAGTATAGAGCCTCGACACACTCGTCATTATTTCAGGGTGTCTGTCGTCGCTACCTTAGTCGAGCGAAGGAGCTGTTGTGCGCCATCTGTCTTGCTGTCAGATGCAGGAAATGGTAGAGCGGAAATGAGAGTCAAGTCTTTGCTGTCTAAGTGGATGTACGCTCGATAACCAGAGGCGGCATGCTTGGCCTTAGCGGCGGCATCGGCGTTGTCGAACGCGTCGGCATGAGCGTGGGTTAAGTTGGACGATGCTGGTTAAGCGCGGTCATCGGTCACGGACAGCTTACTCCGCCGCGCGGCGGAAGATTCACCATCCACCAGGGACGAAGTTACTTGCCTCGGTTTGGGCACCACTGAGACGCCACCATAGTCTGTGCAGGAGCTCTCAGACGGGCTGGGGGAGATCATAGAGATGTCTCTGTGCTGGCGGCCCCTGGCGCGATCCCATCATCCGCCAGAGCTGCGCCCCCCGCTTCCTCGGTTGCTCTTTCCACGGCCGCCGCTCTGACGGTGTCCCGTGCCACCACCAGCCCCAGACACGCCTCCTCCGCTCCCTCCACCGCCATCACCCCCACGGCGATGGTGGGTGCCCCCACCACCAGAGCCACCATCACCCCGACGGCGGTCCGTGCCGCGTTCGCGGCTGTCTTCGCGCGAAGTTTTGTTTATTTTGCGGTACTTCATCTCATTCGCCAGAGGAGGCCAGAATAAGGTTTCCCGCGCTGCATCGTGGGCCGTTCGAAGGGCCTTAACAAGCGCACGGGACGGAGCCGCCCGCATTTGCTTCAAGCAGTCGCGAATAGGCTTTCGTTTCCAGGCCTTACCCACTGAGAGGAGGTCTGGGTTGAACGATTTTTCCTTGGTCGCCGTCAGGAGGGCTTTGGCCGCGGCCACGACCGCTTGTGCCAACGCGGGGTCGAACTCCGCTCGCGGAAAATCCGACATGCATAAGACGCTGCCATGGAGGAACGCCTCGTCACCAGACCGTGTCGAGCCGGAGTCGACGTCCTGTTGGCGCGGGGAAGGGGGTGTGGTTGGGGCAGCGTCGGTGGCCTTAGCCCTGTCTGCCTGAGCGATGGCCTCAAACTGTCTGGCGGTAGCTGCGGCAGCCTCGTTTCTGTTCGCTCCGCCGCGTCCACCTCCAGCTGTGTGTCGCGAAGGCGCTATCACCGTTGAGACGTCGCCTCCTTCGCCCGCTGTTCGGCTTGTTCCAAACGCTCGAGTGTGCTGGGTGGTGTAGCGTGGACGTGCAGGTTGTAGGACGAGCCCTGTGTCCTGGCTGCCGTGCCCGGGGAGGTGCTGTGCTGGCGCTCCGTGGAACGTGGCGAGGGCGGAAAAACCGCCGACCCCGAAGAAGGACATGCCTCTTCCTCCGTCGCTTGCAGGCGCCCTTTTGCCTTCGCTGGAGACTTCTCTTGATCCCGCCAGGCTGAGATTTAGAGCAAAATAAGACAGTCGCGAGTCGTTATCTTGAAATTAGTGTAGAAATCACCCTCTCGAATATAAAATCCAACCCGGACCACAGATTACATATATCGTATACGAGGTATATGCATTTTTCGTATGTACATACATAAGAGGAGGGAAGAAAATATGTTTGTTCACTTTTTATATCTGCGTCTCTCTGCTGTGCGTACTCTACTACTGTAATAATATAAAGCTTTGAGATCTGATGAAAGACTATATACGGAATGTCGTTTGAGTGAGAACACTGAAACTTGCACTTATACGTAGATCATAATAATAGTATCATCAGGGGCGGCCGGGAATTTGGATATCAAACACCTATATACGTAACCCCCAGCCCCAGGGCTCGAAACATATTTTGTTAACAACGATTTTGTTTGAGTGTATCCAGGGTGTATCGGTGTACTACTGTACCAGTATATGATTCGTGTGACAGAGTACCGGAGAGGTGCAAACCCTCACATCGAGTCAAATGACGCAACATAACACCACACATCCCTCGTGCGACATATGATACCTGGTATGATTGTTGTACTTTGCTGCTTGGTCGAGGCTTGGTGGTATAATACCATAGTACTGGCATGTATGTACTCGTAAGCGTAGTCTTACCGTTTTACGGCTTAGCCAGGCATTCCACGATGTAAATAAATGTCAGTGTCGAATACTGTTCGCGATGGCTCCGACAGTGACGTAAACGACGTGTACAGAAGCATGTGGGAAGGCAAGATGTCAATGACACCAGGCGCGGTCAGCGGTTGGTTTCCCTGATGGATTATCGTTGAAAAGGTATACACAGGTGTTAAAGATACCTGCCTGGGGTCTATCCATCTATCTGAACCTGCATGTTGATCCGACCAAGCTTGTCGACCGAATACAATGTGCCGAAGCAAGAAAAGAACGCACTCGACATTCCATGCCAAGCCTATATTTCGATCCCATGGATCTTTTAGGCCTTCTGGTCCACCTTCGAGCGAGCTCATAGCCCCTTTCTTTGTTCCTCTCACTACTGCTGCAGTCGCTGTCACTACGCAGCTGCGGCCTATAGGCCGCAGCGCGCATTATAATACTATGGAAGGCCTTGTATCAAGCAGGGGACAGCTCTCTACCATCCCCTGTGTTCAATTTTGTATAGTTATTGTTCAGGCGTAGAAGGAGGGGACGCTGTCAGGTAGTATTGTAGTACTATGGAAGGACTTGTATCAAGCGGGCTCTCTATTGTCCCCTGTGTTCATTTTTTTATAGTTATTGTTCAGGCGTAGAGGGAGGGGACGGTGGCAGGTACCCCCCTCCCCCCTGTCGGGAGTCGGGAGGGTCGAAGTTGCATAACTCGACGTGAGGTGTCGAAAAACAATTGTTTTACCACACCCTCGGTATCATGAATACATATTTACGACGTTGAATCATGATGGTGTTGTTGTTGTTGTTGGCGGTTTTCTTTATTTTTTTATCTCACTTATTATCTTCGCCCGTCCTTTTTCTCTCTCCTTGCTATTCATAGTCGTAACTCAGATCCGGGGTCACAAAGTAGGCTCCTCTCCCTCCTCCCCCACTACGGTTCTTGCCTTGCATTTTTATCGCAAGAAATTTCAGCGTTGTCCTCCGTCGTCAACTCTCGTCGAATTGTGCTTACGCACGCTATAATATGCGCTCTCGACAGCTATGTACGAGTGGCTGTTGTCATTGGAGAATACAAATCTCCATACGGAGGCTCGAACCCTCGACCTCCAACCTAACAGGCTTCGTGGCTACCTGTTAGACCACCGGGGCGACCGGGTGTTGTATGTAAAAGGGTAGTTTTGTACGTAGATGAAGTAACGGCCTCCGCAACGGAATAACGAACAAAACAGGGTTTATTGGTAGAGAGAGTGAGGCCTGTCCTTACCGGGGACTGGGATAGAGAATGGTTGGTTTTGGCGTTGGGTAGGGACCTGCAGATAGCCACTCCTTTCGAGAAAGGCATCAAGTGCAGGTCAGCATCCCCACGTCGAGCGCAAGCAAGCACGAGGTTCCTGCTGCACGTGTAAGCACACGTGGGGTAGTCGCTGGTTTGGGCAACCAAGCCAGGAATTTGTGCCCTCCTTTTTCTTCTGGGCAGCCAAGCCAGGTGTTCCCGCGACGATGGTCGATGATTCTGACTCCGAGATTGTATGGTGGACAGTGCCACGAGACTCCGAGAGGGCTGCTGCATCCGGTGGGATCTGCTGACAGGGGAAAACCGTCGTACTCCAAAACAACGTGGAACGTGTGGGCGCTCTGCGGGTGTGTAACCAAACGGAACGTGATATCGAGTTGAGAGTTAGCGCTGTTGGCGACGGTTCTCAGAGAGAGAAAAAAAAAGGAGAAAAATATGTATGTATAATATGTCACAAACAATACCAGGTATGATATGAAACAATACATACCAGGTACGAGTACTCGTACATTAGCACACCCTGGACGATAGCCTATTGGATATGCCTATTGATATTTCAATAGGTTGGGATATTACCTATCGATACCTATTGGCCCCTGCAATAGGTATTATAAATTGCCTATCGATACCTATTTCTTCGTCCAATAGGTTCACACTGATTTGTGCAGTAGCCTATTGTACTTGGGATAGGTATTGGAAAATGTCTGTCGATACCTATTTCTTAGACCAATAGGTTCACACTGATGTGTGCAATAGCCTATTGTACTTTCGATAGGTATTTTGAATTGTCTATCTATATCTATTGCTTTGGCCAGTAGGTATTGGAAATTGTCTATCGATACCTATTGCTCTGGACAATAGGTATTTGGAATGGTCTATCGATACCTATTGCTTTGGCCAATAGGTATTTTATATTGTCTATCGATACCTATGGCTTTAACCAATAGGTTCGGATAGATTTAGGCAGTAGCCTATTGTACTTCCGATAGGTATTGGAAATTGTCTATCGATACCTATTGCTTTGACCAATAGGTTCTATTAGATTTGGACAGTAGCCTATTGTACTTCCGATAGATGTTGGAAATTGTCTATCGATACCTATCGCTTTGACCAATAGGTCCATACTGATTGTGCAGTAGCCTATTGCACTTGGGATAGGTATTCGAAACTGTCTATCGACACCTACTTCTTTAACCAATGGGTTCGGACAGATGTGAGCAGTAGCCTAGTGTACTTGGGATAGGTATTTCAAATTGACTATCGATGCCCATATATTCGTACAATAGATTCATACTGACTGTACAATACGCAATTTATCTTCCAATGGGTATGTAACATTGTCGATCGATGCTGACTCATGGACCAATAGGTTAAGAGAAATTGATGCAATAGGCGATTCTTCTTCTAATAGGCGTGTGAATGGTCGATCAATACCCTTGTCGAGCTATTTATTGACTAGGGCAAAAGGCATCGATCGATACCCTTGCAAACATATTGCATTGGGCGATAGGTATCGATCGAATCGTCGCAAGACTATGATGTTGAGCAGTAGGCATTGCTCGACACCCTTACGAACATACTGAATTGAGCAGTAGGTTTCGATCGATATAATTGCAAACCTATTGAACTGGGTAATAGCTATCGATCAACTAAACATCGAACCTATTGAATTGCGCAATAGGTATCGATCGATATATAAACGTATTACTGCCCTGGGGAGGTTAGGTACGTAGCTACAAATGCGGTATGGGGCAAGCCCGACTACCGTGCAGGTTTGAGACGAGACGCAACTCAGTTACTCACAGTTTTTGATGCTTGAAGTCTTATATTTATTATCACGCTGGTTCTGGGCTCAGATAATTCTGAGAACCAGGGGGAGCAAATATTATTTGCTCGATGCGCGTTTCATCAGAAACACGCCACCTCAACAATAGAGGGGAAACGGGGATACCATGAATACCATGACACAAGCCCACCCTGAAGGGCAGTATATGCAGATGCATACAAATCAGGAGGGTACAAAATCCATCCAGAAAATTCTGAGAAATGGATCGAAGATACTGTGCTTCACAACCCCCTCCCACACCTCTATAACTTGTAAGGCGAAAGCCTGGTAAATCCGAAGGAAAAAAAAATAATCTGCAACTTTACAGAAGGATACTCAAGGGAACGAAAGATACGCCGACACGCAGTGTTGGCAAGAAAAAGGTTCCAGAGAGTAATATACTGTAAAACTAGACGGCACGAATTTAGGTGTCGATTTGAGTGCTACCACGTATGACTCCCGGCCTATGATATAGGGGGGAGGAACAAAAATACGAGATATGCATGCAGAATGCCAAAAGGGGAAACAAAGGCAAAAACAGAAAACAGGGCACGGTAGTCCACAGACCCAAGGATGATACGCGGTGAGCGATCTTAAAACGAAGCGGTCTGGTGGAGCGGTGCAAAGTGAACGGCCCAAGTGGGAAAAGAGGAAGGCGCTCGATAGTCGAGGTAGCCATGCGGTTTGTGGGAACGACTTGCAGCACACTCAAGAAGAGCAGCGCGGAAATCCCAAAAACCAAATCCGAAAAAACAAAAGTGAAGGCGCTCGATAGTCGAGGTCGCCATGCGGTTTGTGGGAACGACTTGCAGCACACTCAAGAAGAGCAGCGCGGAAATCCCAAAAACCAAATCCGAAAAAATACAAAAATGGTGTTTCACGCTCAAGCTGAAAGAGGGGGAGCGAAAGAGACACATTGGGGACGAAAACAAATACGTGAGAATCGCTCATACGGTACCGCGCGGGAAAATTCGGGGGCGTACGATGGCACGTATTCGGTTGCAAAAATGACGGCGCAGGGAAGGAAAGAAAGAAAAATTAAAGGGAAACAGAAGAACGGCACTCCCAAAACGCTCGAGGGGAGGCAGAAACATAGTTTCAGTGGCAACCAGAAAAATTGGACATGCTATTGGTTCCGTAAAAAAAAAGAAGACCTATCATGACAAAAGGCAGCTACGTGGTGCCTAAACCTATAAGCAAGGGAGGCAGCGAAGCAAATGAACGGTCAAAAACACCTTACTGGGCCGAACGAAAGTGGTCACAGCGGTCGCACGCGGAAAAGGTGAGTACACAGACAGACGGTTAAGCAGAAGACGCGGCAACTGAAACAAACACAGGAGCGAGCGTCTGGGATGCATAAACCGTTATAAGTGACGCGCCCGGTATCGACAGAACGAACGAAAATGTCAACCGGGGGCGTCGGAGAAGCTAAACTTAAAAAAACAAAATTTTCCGAGATGGCAAAGTGGCCGATGGGCTCGCCGAATAGGCGGGACAAAGAGGGGGACACCAAGGCAAACGAAAGAAGGAAATATTGCGGCTGATGCATCACCCATGTTGGATACAAGAGCGAGCGACGTGCGGTACAAATAGTCCGATCTCAACAAACGTTTCAGGTCTCAGGCATGAGAAAAAAAAATCATGCGAGAGATGACATAAAGAAATTGTCGAGACGGAGTACCGATATTTCACGGACAACAAAACCCAGACTATCTACGAAACGGTATTCTTGCAGACATCTATTGAGTTAGGGGGGGCAAAAACAAAAATAAGAACTCTGAATCCACTACCACCATTACAGCAAAATTAGTTGGTCGCGGCGGGGTCGGCAAGTCCGACGCCGCGGGACTCATCTACGTTACGCAAGATTCCATGCTGAAGGGCTCTACCTTGACGAGTTTGAAGGCACCACGAACTACGCTCCGCTCCGATGGCTGTAGAGTAATTAGAAGAAGAGAGCTTGAGCTTGACAGGCCCGGGGTCGTCCAAGAAGCGGACGATGTAGATGGCGGTTGATGTGGTGTGCGCGGAGATTTTGCCGAGCCACCAATGATGATCGCGGGCCTTGTACCAGAAGTGGGCGCCGACGGGAAGAATAGAGCCGCTGAAGCTTTTTATCCATTCTTGGCGCGTGACGAGGAGGTAGCCGGGAGACAAGAATCGGGCGCCCTGATCTCGTGAGAGTTCTCGCTGGGCAGCACCGACGCGCATGCGACGGTACAACCGATTTGCCTGTTGAAGTTGAAGTGGTGAGCCCGCCCAGTAACGGAGAACATGTTGTCGAAAGTGTTGGAGGTCCATCTCCCGCTCCCAAGATGGGTGGAGGAGACCTTTCCAGTGGGTTTCGTAGAGGACGGCGACTACGCCGCCCCGACCGCGAACCGACCGGTGGCTGGTGATTTTGTCGACCTCCAGACGTTCGATGGGCACAGTGACATCGTCCTCGGTTACGTGGTAAGGGGGGGACTTGGAAGTGTAGTTGTTGAGAACGTATGGTGTGAGGCCAGCTGGGAGAAATCGGGGGAGATCTGAGCTGTCGTGGGGGTTTGCGCAAGGCTTGCAGCGAACCACTGATACGCGGCAGGGTGCGTCCGCACCCGGCATGTCGTTTGGGAGATCGAGGTAGAGAAGCTTGGCGGTCAGAGGGCGACCGTCAGGCGTAGCTTCTGCCGGGGAGGGACCGACGGCTAAGATCTTGAACGGTCCTGTCCAATTGAGCGAGAGTTTCGCTTTGAGGACCTTGGCGTCGGTGCCTGCTTGGGCTCCTTGCCGGATGGTAGAGGCGGTGTTGTAGATCCACACCCAACCACCGACGGCGTAGATAGGGAGTTGTTTGAGCCCGTCGGAAAGCGCAGAGTTGCGGCGTTCGACGCGGGCCACATTCAGGGCGTGTTGTTCGCGAACGAGGGCGAACGAGCGCCGTTGGCGGTCGGTGGCCAGGTCGACATAGTCGAGTTGGTCCCGAGCCAGGCTTTGGTGTCCACGAGCGTACGGGTGCTCGAAGACGGTGAGGGGTAGGCGAGGGAGGCGGTTCATGTGCACCTCGTTCGGGGCTAGCCCTGTGGCGGCACTGACGGAATTGTTATAAGCAAATTCCACGTGCGGCAGATGGGCATCCCAATCATTTTGTTGCTCATTGACGACCATGGCGAGCATCTGAGCCATGGTATGATTCACGCGCTCGACGCCGCCGTTGCCGTTTGGATGATAGGAGCTTGTCGCAGTTTTGCGAATGCCTTGCAGTTTGTAGATAGCGTGCGAGAGCTTGGAGCAAAACTGGAGGCCGTTGTCAGAGTGGAGACTAACGGGGCATCCCCACAAGGGGATGTACTGGTTGACCAGAATGTCCGCGGTGCCCTCGGCGGTAAATTCGGCTGCCGCGACGGCGTACATGTCTGCGCGCCGGCTGAAGCGGTCGGTAAAAAGGAGAATGTAGGAGTTTCCTTTGGCCGTGACCGGGAGGGGGCCGAAATAGTCGACGCTAATCGCAATGCCAGGTCCCGACGGCAAGGGGAGCGACATGATGGGCCATCGAACTGTTTGTCTGGACGACTTGCGAGCTTGACACTGAAGACAGTGCCGAAGCCACCATCGTGTGCTCACGTTCATGCCGATCCACCAGTAAAAGCGCTCTAGCATGGAAAGTGTACGGGAAACTCCAAGGTGGCAGGACGCTTTGGCGTGGCAGGCTTGCATAATCCACGGCCGCATGAGAAGCGGTACGTAAATTCGCGTCGGCTCGTCGTTGAGTAGGCGAGCGGCGCGCCCGGAGGGCGCGCTGGAACCGGTTGCCGGGGCAGGAGTTGGTTTCCGTACCAACAGAAGGGTCCCATCGTCGTCCGTGTGGAGGCGTCCTTTGTCAGCTAAAGTGCGTATTTCCGACAGAGAGGGCCGTTTGGGGGACGGGAGGTGAAGGAGAAAGTCGTCGGGAAGCACGGAAGGGCTCCCGAGGAGGATATACCGAATGGCTGCATCACAGGCAGGTTCGGAGCGTTGCTCTCGCGCCCAATCCGAGTGGGAGTACTGTTCAACAGAGTTCCGAAACTCCAGCTCCGCCGGGGATGGTACCTCGGGGAGGGGAGTTGGGGGGGCGGGGTTCGAGTTCTGCACGCCTAGTGGCTGTGGGGAAGGCTGTACGGTGGTGGCCGGCGGGGCGGTCACCACGGGAGCCGGGTGAGGGGGGGTAGTGGGCCTCCCGATGGGGGGGGGGGGCGCTTGTGGCCTACGGGGGCGTCGCGCGGTAGCTGCTGGTTTTGCAGCTGGTGGCAACACGGGGGCCGGGGGGTCGAAACCGTAGTTGACTGGAGGCTTAGGAGATCCAGTGGCGGCGGCTTGGCGCCGGCGCGTTCTTGTCGAGATGAGTTCCGACGGAACGAGGGAAGGCGGGCGAGCCTGAGGAGTTGAAGGGAGCTGAGGTGGAGCCAGGGGCACTACCGGGCTAAGAGTCCGGGTGGCTTTTGCTCTTCGCGAGGCTTCCTGAAGCTGAGAAGGGGATGCCTGAGAACCGAGGTCCCCGGCGTCGCCGAAAAAAAATGGCGGAGGGTTGGGGGTCGAGGGTGGGACAATGTCATCACCCACGCCAACCGAATCGCTTTGAGAAGCGAGGGCGGAGGAAGTTATCGTCGACTCCGTAGTGCCTAAAGTTGGGGCATGAGGCTGAGCGGGCGCTGGGGAAACTATGTTCTGACCGACGCCGGCGAGAGCCGTGGGGGGTACAGCGGGCACGACAAACACCGAATTAAAGAGGTTGTTGGTCGTGTGAGTGCTGGAAGAGAGGGTCCGACAGGGACCTCGTGGGAAGACGGTGGTAAGTGCACGAGCGACGAATTCTCCATTCGGAGCATCGAGGTCGTCAATCCTCATTCGTGGCCCGTGTTCGCGAAAATCGCGAAAATCGGTGCTGGAGAGTGGGAGCCCACCCAAACCGATGCTTTGGCTGGAGGGCGCGAGCCCACCCAAGCCTAGACTCAAGGTCGGGGGGCCGTTAAGAGACAGGTCTCCAGAGCTTATGAGAAAGATGCGTTCTTCGTCGGACGGTGTCAGGCGGCTACGCCCGTTGCGGTCATCTTCGGACGCAGGTAGCGGCAAGCGAGACAGGAAGTCTGCGTTACCGTTGGCGGTGCCTTTGCGGTACTCTAAAGTATAGCGATACGCCGTGAGAAATTCGAACCATCGCTGTACTCGGGGGTTGTGTTCAGCGACTTTGGCGAGGCTTTCGAGCGCCTTGTGGTCCGAAAAAATGCGGAAAGTAGTACCCCACAAATAACCACGTAGGCGCTTGATGCTCCAGACGATACTACCAGCCTCGAGATCGAGCGGGGTCCAGTGTCGCTCGGACTCGAGGGTAGCGCGGCTGATGAAGACAATAGGGCGGATGGAATCGTCTTCTTGTTTCTGTTCGAGTGTGGCTCCAAAACCGTCGACGCTTGCATCGCAGTAGAGGAGGAAAGGGCGGGAGTTGTCGGCGACCGCTTTCCAGTCGGGGTAGACCAAAACCGGGGGTGCCGAGAGTTCTTCGAGAAGTTTCCGCACGATGGTTTCCATGTCAGATGTGAAAACGAATTTTACCCCTTGCTTCAAGAGGGAGGTGATGGGTCGAATTCTTTTTGCCATCTCTGGCAGAAATTTTCTGTAGTAGGACAGACCACCGAGGAGGGACCGTAGCTGTTTGAGGTCCTTGGGCATCGGCATGCTCATGAGGGCGGCGACTTTGGAGGCGTTCGGCCGAATGCCCTCGGGCGAGATCGTGTGGCCGAGGAAATCTGCGTCGGTGGCACCGATCTTCGCTTTCGAAGGTGAGAGCTTGAGATTGTGCTTTCTCAGTCGCTTGAAAAGCTCCATGATGTTAAGGACATGGGCAGCTGGGTCTGGGTCGAAAACGATTACGTCATCGAGGTAGGCGGCCACGTTGGCTAGGCCTTTGATGACCTCGTTGATGACCTTGACGAACCACCCAGGTGCTGCGCTGCTCCCTTGTGGCATGACGAGCCACTCGAAAAGCCGTGTGGGCGTGCAGAACGCCGTGAGGGGGATCGTGTCTTTGTGGATCGTGATCTGATGGAACGAAGAGACCAGGTCAAAGAGCGAGAATATTCGGCCGCTGCCCAATTTGTCCAAGACTTCGTCGACGCGGGGGATGGGGAGCTGACCAAGGATGCTGATATTATTCAGCTTCTTATAGTTGATCGTGAGTCGAATCCCGCCCGATTTCTTGGGTATGATGACCACAGGGCTCGCGTAAGGCGAGGTAGAATGCTGGATGAGGCCCGCCGCAAGATATTCATCCAAAATAGCGTCCATTTGTTTGGCCACTATAGGATTAACGCGGTAGGGGCGAGAGGTCACCGGAGGAGAGTCAGGGGGGACCGTGATCTCGAACGGCAGGAGGGAGCACGAGCCGAAGTCGGTAGATGACGTGGAAAAGACATCTGCAAACTCGATAAGGGCGTCTCCCAGCTGGGTTATGACGTTAGGGTCCCAGCCTGGGCCGTGGAAATCGAATGAGATTTCTCGGAGGTGTGCTGGTAGTTTGTACCATACCTGAAGAAAACTGACTCGTTGTTCGGCGGTTAACCGCGCTAGCAAGGAGGGGGGGGGCTCGAGGTCGGCCGTTGTAGGCGTAGGTGGCTCGGGCCCGCCGCGAGGAGGGTTTTCGTGCAAATGATGGACGAAGGGGTCAGCACAGGTCGGCGGGGTAAAAATACCGGCCGAAGGTGGCGTGACAGGACCCGGGACAGCCATGTGAGGCCCGTCGGGGGTGATGGGGCGCAGGGTCGAGGCACTGTCGTCATGGTGTAAAACCGAGGCGACAGGCACGCGAAGAAGCGGGCAGGGGGAGGTACCTAGCAGATCGCCAGGTTCGAGCTCCACTGTTCCGGCTAACGGGATGTGTTGAAGGCCGTTTTCAACGAGGTGTTCGTCAACGGAAAAACCGGGGGAACCAGGTAGCATCTCCACAAGGTAGCTGCCTGATAGGGCTGGCGCTCCATTGTTGCGAACCAGGGAAACTTGGACGAGCTGGTGGTCGCGTGAGAGCGATATGCCGTCGTTACCGGCGTAAAGGAGGTGGTAGCCACCGGCTGGGGCCGAGAAGTCGGAGACCAAAGCGACGGCGCCGGTGGAGGTTTGGTGAGATAAAGTGAGCTCACCGAAAACGCGATTATCGCGTGGGCGCGGGGGCAAGGTGCGGTAAGAGCGTTCTCCGAACCGCATCCAGCTGTCGCGGCCAAGGAGGACGTCGTGCTGCATGGCCTCGGGGGGGACTATATAAGCCCAGACCGCGAGCGATGCGGTAGGTTCGTCCTCATGCAGGAACTGGACGCTCAGGCGAACAGTGGCGGAAGTTTGCAGAGGGGGGGACTTTCCGAAACCGCCCCACGATCGTGGGGGGGTTTGTGTCTCGCAGATGGTTGAGGCTGCACCGGAACGCACCATGTGCTCCCAGGCGGTACGAGTGAGGAACGTCTGGGGGGAGCCTGTGTCCAAGAGGGCGACGCATCCAAATTTTGTGGAAGCGTGGCCGCTGTGGACCTTGATTTTTGTGGTGAAAGAGGAGTGGTCCATGGTGACCAACCCAGAAACCAAGCAAGGTCCCTGCTCTGCGAGAGTTTGAATGACCGGAGCAGTGTCGCCTACTGTGGGTGTGACAGAGAAAATGTCGCCACCGTGGTCCGATGGCACATTCAGCTCGGGGGTTGAATAACCAGAGGGAGCGGTGGCCGTGTTACAGGTCGGAAGACGCTGCTGGGAGGTGGGGTCCACCTCAAAAATGAAGTCCTGACCTTGCGGGGGCGATATGCCGCGCGAGGGGGGTGTAGAGTGACGGCGAACAGGCGGTGGCGTGCGGTCACGTAGGTGCTGGCGCACAAGCTGCAGGGATTTTCCCAACAGGTTGAGGCCGCGCCATGTGGAGGGGCTTAGGGCGTTGGTGTCATCCGCTCTATGGCCTATCCCCCAGATGGGATCATAAGGGCTTGCTTCTGCGAGCAGCCGGTCGCCAGTTCCCAGCAGATGCTGTTGCATGGCGGGATTTTGGGCGAATTTTTCGTAGGAACCGACGAGCACAATATTTTCGCGCTCGTGTTCCCACACGGCGGCATCAAAATTGAGCACTTCGCGTCCGTACTGTTTGTGTAGCTTTGGATCGGACACTCGCATAATTTTTTGAAGCGCGAGGAGGTCGCCAAATAGGCGGCTTTTTTCTGCAGCGAAGAATTGTTCCGCGCACAAATAAGAAGTACCGTCTACGGTAAACCTGGAAGGGGTCCATTGCGAGAAGCAAGAGGGAGGTTGCCAGAAAAACACGATAGTAGGGGTGCAATATTCCTGGGTGGGATCAAACGCGGCGGCGGTAGGCGCGGCGTGATCCAGGGGGGGGGGCGTTTTCACGCTACCCAGATAGCGCGAGGGGTCGTCATTTGTTGGCGATACCCCGCGGGCTACTTGTCCCTCAGGGGTCCCTATTTGGGGGCCCGAGGTGGGGACGCATTCGCTTAGTTGGGTCGTCGCTGCCTGTCCCAAATTATTATGGGGGGAGGCAGGGGGCTCCCGACCGAACTTTCTTGACAAGGTCAGCGAGTCTTCCTCCGTCTGTACGGGGGGCAATTTGAGTGGGTCCACAGAAAAAGGTGTTGTCAACACTGTCGGGGGGGCGGGTGGGGTCTGGTCGTTCAGTACGCCTCGTCTCGCCTCCGCCGGAACAAAGGGGTCGCGGTTATGCGCGGAGGGTGTAGCTGCGGTTGAACCCTGTGGTGGAAATATTTTTCCTACCGGTTCTCGGGCCGCCGGTGTGAAACCAGAGGCAGAGGGAGGAACCGTGGCTATACGCTGTTCTGAAAGGGCATCGGGATGAGCAAAATCGAGACGTTCTTCGTTAATAGCGCCGAGCGGTAGGTTCCGACCGGTCTTGCTTGCAGACGTAGAGCGGAGCTTCGCTATGGTACTCGTACATCGGGGACTCCGGTTCCCGCACCTCAAGGCGACCGTCGCATCCGGGGAGCAAAACCCGTTTGCGGCAGAAGCTTGCGGTGGAGTAGTAGGAGACGCAGGCGAACGAGCAATATTATTGTCGTCGTCGCTGGGGGGGGCAGCGTTACACGCGCCCTGACCTAGCGGTAAAGTCCCGATAGGGGGGGATAATGAGGCGTTACGATTTTTGTCGTTTTCGCGGGGGGGGGCAGCGCTATGCGCGCCCTGACCGTGAGGCAAAATCCCGATAGGGGGGGGTAATGGGGCGGTACGATTTTTATCGTTATCGCGGGGGGGGGCAGCGCTATGCGCGCCCTGACTGTGCGGCAAGATCCCGATAGGGGGGGGTAATGAGGCGTTACGAATGTTATCGTTGTCGGGAGGGGGGGCAGCGTCATACGCGCCCTGACCCTGCTTTAAAACACGAGTAGATGAAGGGGGGAATCGGCCGTTCATTGTGTTTCGAGTTTTGACTTCCAAGGGTGCTACAGGCGGAACAGGGAGTTGGGGGGCACCGCCATCGAGCGGTCATCCGGAGCGGAACGTCCCCGGGTGGCGAGCGTTCGGATTGTTATTGTCCGAATTGTGCGAGGCACCGTAGCGAATACCGGGAGTTCCAGCGGCCAAGGCGGGGGCCGGAGGAGTCCCTTGGTTTGGCTGGTACACCGTGAGAGACTGAGGCGCGGAAGCAGTGTTTCGAGCATCTTGTCCGAGCTGGAGGGGCGCGTTGTTGCCGGAGTTAGGCGGGTTTTGGTAGGAGTTACCTGGTCCGTTGTTATTCCAGTTGTTTCGCGGAGGCGCGTGTGTGTTGCCTCCGTTACTGTTGCGAGAGCGGTTGTTGTCCTGGTGTCGCGAGGAATTTCTACGGCGATCAGAAGTAGACGACGAGCGTGTGTTTTCGCCGCCTACAGAGTGGTTACGGCTACGGTGGGAGCGCATTCGCTGCTGCCATCGACGGTAAGCGGCACCCTTGTCGCCGAGTGTACCAAGCTGGGGGTTAAGGCAGCCACTACGGTTAGCGAAAGGTAGCGAGCAGAATTTCAGAGAGTGGTCTGTACCATGGCAGTTCAGGCAGAGCCCTCTGTTGTCACGAAAAGCACGCGTGCGAGCCTCGGGAGACGTAAGAGTAGTCCATAAGGGGGGGTCCTTATTATTAAAAGATGCGGAGACTTGGAACACAGTGTCCCAGTCAGCAGAGTCAGCAGGCCAATGATTGTACGTGTGAGAAAAAGGATCAGACTCATAATGGTCGGCATGAGCGACGCTCATCACAACAGGGTTGTGCGAGGAACCCATGTGTCCCGAACGGGACGACGGGGCGGCAGATCTACTCTGAGAGCGACTGCCTGCATGCTGTTGCAAAGAAAGGCCCGCCAGAGGGGGCAAGGAAAAATAATTTTCTCCGCTTATAGCGGGAGTTCTATTCGTCGCCATGGTTTGAAAAGACAACCACATGGCATCAATCGAAACAAAAGGGGTGGGCGCAGTGGCCAAAACACCCGGAAAAAGCGTGGGCATGAGCCCGGGGTACTGGTTCATTACGCTACGGCGAACCAGTTCCAAAACAGTCGACACGCTGGGAGCAAGTACATGCTCCGAGCCTGTGACGCTAGATACGACCACTCTGAAAGACCGAAAAAAATCAGAAAAGGGGGTACCGTTGGCTACACCAAAAGTCTGTAGCCTCTGGAACGCAGCAGTTCCGTCTCCATGGTCAAAGTGGCTGTGGATGAGGCGAAGGAGCTGGTCAAAAGCCTCAGGCCCGCGGGCGTGGGCATCCAAGCTCCGGTTCACCTGCGAAAAAAAATCGTCGAACACGGCGGTGAGGTCGGCGGAAGAAGGACGGTCAGCGACGATGGCTCTCATAACGACCTTTTGAAGGGGCCTTTCCCAACCGCGGATCCAGTCATCAGCATCAAGTAATTTGACACATCGTTCATCGCTTAAAACTAAAATGTCCGCCAGAGCTCGCTTAATGCTCCGTGATAGTTGTTGTGTCCCACCCGCTTGGGTAGCTGTCGAGCTAAGAGGGAGGGGGGTGACACGGTCGACCTTACGGAGATCAATCGTGACATAGTGTCGTTGGACACTCTTGACGTACGCGTCATCAACGGCAGCAGCTACCTCGTCAATTCTAGCTTGCCGTGCATGGGCTGTCGCTGAGGACAGGGGGAGGGCAGCAGTGGTAGCGGCTACGCTACGAGAAAGCAAGTGCAAGGCATCACTCGATGATACATCTACGAGTGAAGGAGTAACTCGCCTCGGTGTCTTCAAAGCCTCCACGTCGTCCGAGTCGTCCGGCTCCTTCTTCGTTGCTCCCTTCGCCGGACGAGGGGAGCCGTTGCTGCTGTCGTTCCGGCGGTTTTTTTGTCCGCCGCCCCGGGAGTTCCGGCCAGAGCTGGCGTTGCCGTCCGACCGCCCCTGGCGGCCACCGTCGGTTCGCCCCTGCCGGCCGCCGTCGCGACGGCCGTGGCGGGGAGAAGAAGTGGCGGATTGCCGGCGTGGCGAGGAGGCCGCCGTGGTGAAGCGGGATCGGTCCGGCCACTCGATCCGGGGCCCCGCCGCCAGATGCACTCTCCGCAGTATGGCGACCAGGGAATGCGCTGCCGATGTGAGGACCGGGGACGACGGAGCGGTGTCGATGTGCTTGAAGACCAGGCGGAGGGAGGCGCCCTTGAACTGCATGAAAGTATCCATGAGAGCCTGAGCAGCGGTGTTGATGGCGTTACGAGTGGGCCTCCCGAGGTCCGGCTGAGAGTGGCGGATGAAATCGTTGATGACTACATCCATAAACGTTGCGTCGACCACTTGCGGGTCGTGGTTGGTCGACGGAGGGAAAACTACGTTGCGGAAGGTCCTTGGGAAGGGGGCGGGGGGGGGGAGTAGGAGAGGCCCGGTCCGGGGATGGCGTGCGTTCTGGACCGCGGTTTTTTCCGATCTGCGTCGGCTGGCTTGCAGCTTCCGAGCTCGGCGTCGGCCACGGCCCGGTGGGTGGACTCAGTGTCGGAGACCGCCTTCTCCAAGTGCTTGGAGGCTTCCTCCAGCTGTTGATGCAGCTTGCGCTGCTTCTCCGTGATCGCCGCCATCTTTTCTTTGTTGCGGAGGTGGCGGTCCTTGGCGGTCTTGAGGGCCTCAGCGGTGGCCTCATCTTCCAGCTGCACTTGTTTGGCCAGGGCAGCCTCGTCCAACGAGTGTACGCGCTGGACGGTAAGGGGAGCGGTGGCGATCATCCCCGCTCGTAGCGTCGTGGACATTTCCGCCCATTGGGCGGAGGAGATGGCCGCCGAGTATACATCAGGGGTCGGGGGAAGGGAAGGCGTGGACGCTGCTTCCGCCGAGGCCCCTGCCGCTGTCGAGCCAGGAGGGGTGGAGGGTCCCGTCCCGGGGCTCCTCCGGAGCGTCATCGCCTGAGCCCTCGAAATCTACGAGGTCGTCCATGGGGTGGTGCGGTGCAGAGGTAGCCATCTGGGAGAAGAGGGGAGATGAAAGAGCATCCGACAGGCAGGAGCGCGAGGGTGAAGGCGCGGGCGACACCGGGGGGGGGGAAGGGCGTGGAGGGACGCAATCAGTGATCGAGGTCGAAGCGGAATCGGCACTATAGTCAAGTGAAAAAGTGCGGGATGTCTGGTCTACACTAATAGCAAGTGTAAGTTCGCCTGATGGTCGTCCGTCACTTATTTCAAGTGAAGGAGCCACTGTTGATTGTTCTGAGAAGGAAAATGCGAACAACGCAGGGGGGTCTTGGGGTGCATCGCGGCTGTCAGTATGCGTAAAACGGCGAGCTCGAGCTCGAGCCTCACGCGTAATGCTACGCAGGTCGCGCTGCGAGAGAAGGGGCGGTGCACCTACCAAAGGTTGATTGCTGGTAGGTGAAAATGCTTGTGGACCGGAGAGAATAATCTCAGAGGCAGAGGACCCGCCTGGTGGCGGAGGTACGTCTTTGAGGGCGTCATTCGCGAGCGAGGGGTCGCGAGTGGCCATCGAAAGTACTGCTGTACGAATAGGGTGAGTACTCGTACTCGTCGCTGCTGCGTGCACCTGGGATGCACGTGGAGCAGGTGCTGCTGTGGTGCCCGTGCCTGATAGGCAGGCCACCTGGGCAGGCGAGCTGAGCAGCCGCTCTTGAGATACCTCTGGTGGAGGTCTCGAGGCTGCTGCAGTCGAGGTCCGGGGAGGGGTCAGCTCGTCACAGGTTTCAGGAAAATTCATACGATTTTCCCGACCTGGTGAAGTCTAACCGGTCCTTGTCGGGGAGGCGTGGCGAGTTGCAGTCGCCACGATGACAGCAGTGGCCGCCACTGACGAGGGTTCGAGAACCAACATCGGTGGGGTGTGACTGCTGTCGCTCTAGCTCGCAGCGGTAGCGTCGACAGTCAAAGCCCCTAGGGCAGAGACGGGCGAGAGGCTATCGAGCGAGCTGGAAAACGGCACGGCCGCATCGCCGAATTCTTGGTTTCGGGGGGGGCGGGCAGGTGCATGAGGTGAAGTTTCGATAGTTAGTCGCGGCTGTCCAGCTCGCACCAACACGGCATCGATCTCGCGGGGAGGCGCGATCGGTGCCCTAAGAGGGACTTCGACGGCGAGAGCTGCAACATGTTGCAGATCAGGCCGAGGTGTCGGGGAGACATTCGACAGGTGAGCGGTGGGAGGCTCACGTGTGGAAGGGGTCAGCATGTCTAGGGAGCTTGCAGCGGCAGCAGGAAGCAAAAGAGTATCCGCGGCGGAAAAAGTCAGACTGCTACCAGCTGCTTTAGGGCGGGTCAACCTTAAAAGATCAGATGTTGAGGCGAGCTGACACAGGGTACTGTCCAAGTCGGATGCTACGTCGGTGCGTGATACAGTAGTGCGAGAGACAGAGGCTACGCCAGCGCAAGAGGCTGGCAAGACTGCAGCACACGGGGCTGCGGCAAGGGTCTGGCCGGGTTCGAGCGGCGGGGCAGCAGCGTGGTCGCTATCGGGGGAGAACGGTTCAAGTGCTGGAAAGCTTTGAGAGCTGTCTACCAGGCGAAATTTGCGAGTTACGTCTCGAATTTCGGTCAGGTGGTCGAGCAAGTCAGGGCTACGACCTGTCAGAAGGCGTGGTGCTTCTGCAGGTGCGACGAAGCTATCATCGCTACTGTTGTCGCAGCCGGTCCCTAATGGAGCTGCGACCACTACCGCGTCTGGGCAAGGCTCGTGGGATACGACGGATGCTTGCATGTCCGAAGGAGAAACCTCATCGTCAGAGGAGCTCATCGAAAACAAATCCGGGATGAGGAAAAAAAAAATCAGCTATTACTCGTACGTACGGAAAACGAGAAAAATCAAGGGAAAAATAAGCAATGGATACTGCCGAGCGTATGGAGAGTCAAGCTCGCAAAGAGAGCAGCCAAGCGCGATCGAGTCTCACGTGTATGCCGCCGACGCCATGTATAAACGTATTACTGTCCTGGGGAGGTTAGGTACGTAGCTACAAATGCGGTATGGGGCAAGCCCGACTACCGTGCAGGTTTGAGACGAGACGCAACTCAGTTACTCACAGTTTTGATGCTGCTGCTGCTGCTGCTTTTTTTTTTATGTCGGGAGACATGTCAAGCAAGGCAAAACATGCGCTGTCAAGGGTGTAGGGTGGAGTGTTCCACACTAAAAACTAGTTGTTTGGTGACAGTCACGGCATGTCAAGGCTGTCAAGGGTTGAAAGTGAAGACCACATTTCTCGGCAGTAGAGCAACAACGGTGATGATCGGACGAGAAGAGGAAGACCATCATCGCACACAACTAAAAAAGCAACCAGCACACACACCACCATCACCAGCAAACACCACAACGACGACCATCACCACCACCGCCACCCCCCCTGCCCCACGAGCCGCAGGAGCACCAGAAGTTGTTGTTGCTCGTAGTGGCTGGTGGTGGTTGGTGGTGGCTTCGTCCCGTGGTTTGGTGGTGGTTCCTGGTACGCACTCGTTCAGCAGCAGCAGCATTTTTTTTTTTTTGTCCATCCCATTCATTATCTGCTGCTGCTGCTGCAGAAAACAAAAAGACAATAAAACACGATTTCTGAAATGATACAGATTTTACGAAATACGAGCAAAAAGACAATACAAATAAAAACGAATTCTGAAATGATTCAGATTTCTTAGTTTGCATTTTTCTCTGTACAAGGTTTTTGCGCTGACACGCATCGCTTAACAATAAATGTTGGTGGGTGGTGTTGGTGATTGTAGGACTACCAGCCCAGGGACCAACCGACCTGATACCTGATACAGATTTTACAAAATACGAGCAAAAAGATCATACAACAAAAACGAATTATGAAATGATTCAGATGTATTTGTTTACTGGTACATTTTTCTCTGTACTCGTACAAGGTTTTTGCGCTGACACGCATCGCTTAATTAACAGTAAATGTTGGTGGGTGGTGTTGGTGATTGTGGGACTACCAGCCGAGGGACCAACCGACCAACCCAGTAAATCTCTCACCCACCACGCACACCCATCAATTACCTGCCGGTCAGTAAAAAAAGGTTCATGTGCTGACCCAAATCGCTTAGAATAAAAAACGATCCCATCAATGACAATTAATTGCAGGAACACAGCAAAAAGAGAAGAGCCGCCAACGCAGTAGCTTAATGCAGTTAGGAGTTTGACCACTTGAAGGCGTCTGTCACGCTCCTCATTCCCCCGTTCGTGTTGCTTGTAGGATTGGCTCCCCCTGGTTCTCAGAATCTTCTCGTGACAGGACAGCGTGATAATAAAATAAGACATCGAACATCAAACTGTGAGTAACTGAGTTGCGTCTCGTCTCAAACCTGCACGGTAGTCGGGTTTGCCCCATACCGCATTTGTAGCTACGTACCTAACCTCCCCAGTGATCCAATACGTTTATACATGGCGTCGGCGACAGACACGTGAGACTCGATCGCGCTTGGTTGCTCTCTTTGCGAGCTTGACTTTCCATACGCTCGGCAGTATCCCTTGCTTTTTTTTCCCTCGATTTTTTTCGTTTCCGTACGTACGAGTAAATATTATAGCTGAATTTTTTTCTTCATCCCGGATTTATTTTCGATGAGCTCCTCCGACGATGAGATTTCTCCTTCGGACATGCAAGCATCCGTCGTAGCCCACGAGCCTTGCCCAGACGCGGTAGTGGTCGCAGCCCCCTTAGGTACCGGCTGCGACAACAGTAGCGATGATAGCTTCGCCGCATCTGCAGAAGCACCACGCCTTCTGACAGGTCGTAGCCCTGACTTGCTCGACCACCTGACCGAAATTCGAGACGTAACTCGCAAATTTCGCCTGGCAGCCAGCTCCCACAGCCTTCCCAGTCTCGCTCGATTTGAGCACAATCCCTTCCGCTTGCGAGCGCGCTGCTGCCCCTTCGCTCGACCCCGGCCTGACCCTCCCCCCAGCCGTACGTGTTAATGTAGCTCCAGCCTAGTGCGCTGGCGTAGCTACAGTCGCGTGCAGTACTGTTGACCCAGCCCCGTGCTGGCATTGCGTCGGATTTAGACAGCAGTACGAGCATGTATTGTACAAGTATGTACTCGTATCATGTCCCAGCTCGTATCAGCATCGAGTATGTTGACCTGCTCTGGCCCTGAGAATACTGGGACCAGTATATAGATTCTTCCACCTCGGATACTCTTTTGCTTCCTGCTCCAGCTGCAAGCTCCCTAGACATGCTGACCCCTTCCACACGTGAGCCTCCCACCGCTCACCTGTCGAATGTCTCCCCGACACCTCGGCCTGATCTGCAACATGTTGCAGCTCTCGCCGTCGAAGTCCCCCTTAGGGCACCGACCGCGCCTCCCCGCGAGGTCGATGCCGTGTTGGTGCGTGCTGGACAGCCGCGACTAACTATCGAAACTTCACCTCATGCACCTGCCCGCCTCACCCGAAACCAAGAATTCGGCGATGCGGCCGTGCCGCTCTCCAGCTCGCTCGATAGCCTCTCGCCCGTCTCTGCCCTCAGGGCTTCCGGCGATGCGGCCGTGCCGCTCTCCAGCTCGCTCGATAGCCTCTCGCCCGTCTCTGCCCTCAGGGCTTTGACTGTCGATGCTACCACTGCGAGCCAGAGTGACAGCAGTCACACCCCACCGATGTTGAGTCGATGCTACCGCTGCGAGCCAGAGCGACAGCAGTCACACCCCACCGATGTTGGTTTTCGAACCCTCGTCAGTGGAGGCCACTGCTGTCACCGTGGCGACTGCAGCTCGCCACGCCTCCCCGACAAGGACCGGTCAGACTTCACATGGTCGGGAAAATCGTATGATTTTTCCTGAAACCTGTGACGAGCTGACCCTTCCCCGGACCTCGACTGCCGCAGCCTCGAGACCTCCAACAGAGGTATCTCAAGAGCGGCTGCTCAGCTCGCCTGCCCAGGTGGCCTGCCTATCAGGCACGGGCACCACAGCAGCACCTGCTCCACGTGCACCCCAAGTGCACGCAGCAGTGACGAGTACGAGTACTCATCCATTCGTACAGCAGTACTTTCGAGGCCACTCGCGACCCCTCGCTCGCGAATGATGCCCTCAGAAACGTACTTCCGCCGCCAGGCGGGTCCTCTACCTCTGAGATTATTCCCTCCGGCCCACAAGCATTTTCACTACCAGCAATCAACCTTTGGTAGGTGCACCGCCCCTTCTCTCGCAGCGCGACCTGCGTAGCATTACGCGCGAGGCTCGAGCTCGAGCCCGCCGTTTTACGCATACTGACAGCCGCGATGCACCCCAAGAACCCCCTGCGTTGTTCCATTTTCCCCCCCAGAACAATCAGCAGTGGCCCCTTCACTTGAAATTAACCAACATCGGTGGGGTGTGACTGCTGTCGCTCTGGCTCGCAGCGGTAGCGTCGACGGTCAAAGCCCTGAGGGCAGAGACGGGCGAGAGGCTATCGAGCGAGCTGGAGAGCGGCACGGCCGCATCGCCGAATTCTTGGTTTCGGGAAGGGCGGGCAGATGCATGAGGTGAAGTTTCGATAGTTAGTCGCGGCTGTCCAACTCGCACCAACACGGCATCGACCTCGCGGGGAGCCTCGGTCGGTGCCCTAAGGGGGACTTCGACGGCGAGAGCTGCAACATGTTGCAGATCAGGCCGAGGTGTCGGGGAGACATTCGACAGGTGAGCGGTGGGAGGCTCACGTGTGCAAGGGGTCAGCATGTCTAGGGAGCTTGCAGCTGCAACAGGAAGCAAACAGCTGCAAAAGAGTATCCGAGGCGGAAAAAGTCAGACTGGTACCAGCATTCTCAGGGTCTCTCACAGAGCAGGTCAACATACTCGATGCTGATATGATACGAGCTGGGACATGATACTCGTACGAGTACATACTTGCACAATGCTGTCTAAATCCGACGCAATGCCAGCACGGGGCTGGGTCAACAGTACTGCACGAGATTGTAGCTACGCCAGGGCACGAGGCTGGAGCTACATCAACAAGCAAGGCTGGGGGGGCAGCAGCGCGCTCGCAAGCGGAAGGGATTGTGCTCAAATCGAGCGAGACTGGGAAGGCTGTGGGAGCTGGCTGCCAGGCGAAATTTGCGAGTTACGTTTCGAATTTCGGTCAGGTGGTCGAGCAAGTCAAGGCTACGACCTGTCAGAAGGCGTGGTGCTTCTGCAGGTGCGACGAAGCTATCATCGCTACTGTTGTCGCAGCCGGTACCTAATGGGGCTGCGACCACTACCGCGTCTGGGCAAGGCGCGTGGGGTACGACGGATGCTTGCATGTCCGAAGGAGAAATCTCATCGTCAGAGGGGCTCATCGAAAATAAATCCGGAATGAAGAAAAAACAAAAATCAGCTATATTTACTCGTACGTACGGAAAACGAGAAAAATCGAGGGAAAAATAAGCAAGGGATACTGCCGAGCGTATGGAAAGTCAGGCTCGCAAAGAGAGCAACCAAGCGCGATCGAGTCTCACGTGTCTGTCGCCGACGCCATGTATAAACGTATTTTTTCCCTGGGGAGGTTAGGTACGTAGCTACAAATGCGGTATGGGGCAAGCCCGACTACCGTGCAGGTTTTTGACGAGACGCAACTCAGTTAATCACAGTTTGATCTTCGATGTCTTATTTTATTATCACGCTGATCCTGTGCCGAGAAGACTTCTGAGAACCAGGGGGAGCAAATATAATTTTTGCTCGATGCGCGTTTCATCAGAAACACGCCACCTCAACAATAGAGGGGAAACGGGGATACCATGAATACCATGACATGAGGACTTATGGACTTATGTATCGTACCGTATACATCAGCATGGTATATCAACCGTTGTCTCGTATATAGTGACAAGTTGTTGCTTTACAGCAGCAGTAGTACGATTACTACACACACGAATCTATCTATTATATATAGTTCGTCTGATGCCCAAAAAACAATACTTTAATCAAGTGATCTTTGATGCCCACTTTATCATAGCAACTTAGAGTGGAGCAAAAACAAAAAAACATTTTTCCTCCCACACACGTTCAAAGTGCACTCTTCTCCCTACACCGGCATGCCCGGCACCGTCTTCTTACGTTGTAGGCTGGCATACTGTAGCACAACTCGTACGTGCGCCGTGCTTGTCGTCGTGGCCACAGCGATTCGCGGCTTCTCTACGTACGAGTATTGCATGCGGTGCGGTTGCTACGTTTATCCTTCGCTGAGATTGTATCGTTCATCCTCGCTCTGATCGTACTCGTATCGTATGATACGTACGTCGCCTTCTGTCACCGTCCGCGACGAAAGCACCACTGCTTTAGAAGCGGACGGGGTCTCTGGAGGCCCCTAGATAACACCCCCTCCTCCTGCCTCTGCTCGTGTTCAAAGCCGTTCCGAGCTCGCGAAGCTTGGTCATGTTGCATGGGCCTACTTTACCAGATATCTTATGAACAGGGTGAATTGGTGATACTTGCATGGGAGATCCTTACGGTGATCTCCGACAAGATGTTACCGGGCACTTCCTATGTATGTATGTGCAGGTACGAGTATACGAGTTCATATACATAAGATAGAGCACTCTCTCGTGCCACACTGGTGATGGTACTCGTATACGTACTGATGATGTATCACAGGCAGTGTCGAGTTGACAACCAAGAATGTATTCTTGTCATTTGGGGCGAAGGGAAAGTCGACCCGATCGAAAATGAAAAACACGTCCGTATTTTCAGCTTGTTTTGGTGCAAATCGCATCGAATCGAATTGAAAGGCGTGGACATCGGTTGATAGTGAAAGGTGTTGTGCTCGGCGTCGAAAGCTCACATCCCGGCCACAACCCTAACCCTACCCCTATGTCAGTGATCAGTGCTGGGATGTTATTCTTGGTATTATATGTGTTGTCTGGTATGTACAAACCTGGTATCGACTACGTATCCGCGTTGTATATACGTACGAGTACGTACGAGTATACTTGACGTATTATATTAAAAAATTAAAAAACAACAGCTGTGAGCTCGAGGATTTCGTCGAAGCTCATCTTTGCTAGCTGAGTGTAATACTTCGATCGCGCGTACCTACGGATTTTATATGTCCTCATGTAGGATGTACATCCCGTATGAGGGGGACACAATCTGAGGCTGTAGAATTCAGGAAGTGTGTGTCTATTTGTGGGGGAAGAAATAATTTAAATTAAATTAAAATTAAAATTAAACAGTCTGAAATAAACGTACCAGGTATACTATATGTGTTGTTTGGTATCCACGACCCGGCTCCAAGAGCAAAAGACAATGTGGTATACGAGTATATATACACATGAGTACGTAAGACAGCACAGCACTCTCTCGTGCACTGGCGACGGTGACTGCTCCCCCTAGCCAAGGCCAGTCGTTGAGCAAGATCGTTCATATTTACGCAGGGATGTGTTCATGCACGGATGCTCATACTCGTATGTTGGCCTATATCTAGAGTTTGGAAATCCGCCGACATTATAATATTGACAACCGAGGCTCGACCGAGGATAGGTTTGACCCTACACGTTGTTTACTCTTCTTTAATTCCGGAGTTGTTAGATTGACAGCCTTGTCTTCTCCTGTCTTCTTTAGTGTATTATATCTTATCATTTTTATCATCATCTTTGCCATCCGACAATGTGCAGCATGAGCTTCAGCTTTGACCACTCATAACATTCCCGAAAGCAGAAAACCATGAAAACAAAGGAAACCTACGTACGTCGTATGCGCAAAGTCTAACTGTTTGGCAGCTCTTTTATCTTTGGTTGTGTTCATGCTACTTATTTTGTAATGATATTTCTTCCCCTATGTTCCACTCTGTTCATTTTACTTGTTTCTTCTTTTTCTCTTGCGCGCGATCACGGGGTTGCTGTGCATTATATGATGATTCACGCGTACAGAACACTAAGCGACTCATCAAAACCATGCAAGCATATGCGCAAAATGGGGGACACAAGGGGATCTATGGGTATGTCTCAACTGTTCGTCTTTAGGTATACTGTACATGGCATATTATTAGTATTATATTTTTGTCACCCGGCAATGTGGACGTAGCCTTATTATTAATAGTAGTGAAATTACAGGGTTCTTTACGTTGCGGTTTTCCCTTTTGCCCTCTTGAAAACCGCAACGCACCGCACCGTAGGTTTTGCGATTTCGGAAAACCGCACCGAACCGCACCATAGGAAACAAAATATAAACAAACCGCACCGTAGGGTTCACGACATCTGAAAACCGCACCGAACCGCACCGTAGGATGCATGAAAAAAAACGAACTGCACCGTAAGATTTTCAAAATCTGAAAACAGCACCGAACCGCACCGTAAGATTCCCGATTTCTGAATACCGCACCGAACCGCACCGTAGGATTCCTGATTTATGAAAACCGCACCGAACCGCACCGTAGGATTCCTGATTCCTAAAAACCGCACTGAACCGCACCGCCGTAGGATGCATGAAAAAACCGAACCGCACCGTGGGATTCCCAATATCGGAAAACCGCACTGAACCGCACCCCAATATTTTTGCTTTCTAAAAACCGCACCGAACCGCACCGTAGGATTTTCGAAAAAAAAACGTATCGTGCACGGACGGTTAACCGTAAAGAACACTGGAAAATTACTGCTGCTGTGTGCCAACATGAGTCACCCAGGCCCCAATAAGTCCACACCTATTACGGTGATTTGCAACCGCCGAATACTACGAAAACCAGGTGCCCACCTCCGTGTTCAATTTGCCCTACACCTTCAACCTCCTCCCCGTTGACTTCCGAGGAAGCATCGAGCGACAACCCCCTTTTCATATAATTTCCTTGTTTGCAGCTGCTACTTTATTATGGTTACTTATCCTGCCTTGAGACAGAAACAAGCAATCCTTCGATATGTTTGCCCAAATAACCCCAAGTATTCTTGACATCCGACAATGTGTAGCATGAGACCTTCAACGTTCATAACTCATAAACACCCGAAAAAATAAAACGGAAATAAAAGTAGCGTCCTTCCTATTGAGTCATTATTTTTAATACGAGCCGCTCACACTTGTGGCCCTACCGCCGTGGGGGTGGGTGGGCCTCTTATTCCCTAGTGAATGCTGCTGTGTACTATGATATAATACCATGCATGATACGAGACATATGGCCGCCAGTGGGGGCCCGTATTAAAACAATACCTGGGATTACGTTAAGAAACAGATACTGAGATTGTGAGAAAAAAAAATGAGATCGCGTGTGAGAAAGACAGCTTGAACCGGGCAACGAAACAAGAAAAACTCTATATACGTAGGAAACAGCAGTGATTGTCGTTCCATCTAATTTAAGAAATGAGGTCGCTCCGGAGCGTGGCACGGAATAAGAAACACGCCACTAACACCTTCCAGCCGTGCTACGAGTACCGCACAGAAAAGTAAACCAAGTAATAAAGTCTCATCACAGCCGACATGCCGACATTACTTGTTTTTATTCAGTTTTATTTTTTCCCCGACAGTTTTGTTTTGACAGTTTCATCACAAGTGAAATGTCCCCCTGCGGGTGGGATAATATAAAAGATAAAGCGGAAACCTCTGCGGTCAACACAACAATTACCGAAGGAAACACGGTGCTCTTCATTACACGGCTTTGCCTTGACGACCTGGTGGGCAGTGGGCATCGCGCACTTGAGCACCCAGACCCGGGGTCCGCCATATACTGTACACGTTCTACTGCTGCTGTAGGCGCCATGGCCCTTTCCAGCACCTCGCTCGAAGGCTTGACAAAGCTTGTTCGCCTTAAAAACAAGGAGGAGCTACAGTACGATCTATCGGAGTTTCAGAGATATACTTGGTATACGTAGAGCACACGACAGGCTTCATTGAGGGTCAGGTTTGTTGATTGGGGAGGTCAAGAGAGTACCCTCATATCCAAGGTAATTACATAGTGAGTGGTAGTAACGGCACTCCAACTCGTCGGTTGCGGCTGAAATGTACAATGTCAACGTGATATGTGGTCCTCGCGGCATATATATACATATACCTGGTACAGTATATATATATGAAATAGGAAACAGTGGAAAAACCAAAACTACAATTTATGGAGAAAAATAAGACTCATCATATAAGAAATGCCGTTAACGTTGCTGGTGAGCGCACACGAAGTAAGACTTTGAGCCTGGAAGCCACGGTGACGTTTCTTAACAGCGGCCCCCCACGTATACCAACTGGGTGTGTACATTACAGCCTACCACACATTCGAGTACCACCTTGTACTTTTCCGCTCCGAGCACGAGGCTATTGCCGAAGAGCAGTGCCATCATCGCGAAAACTATCTGGAAAAATTGCATGGCGAGAGTTGTCTTCTTGTATTTACCAGTTGCGTTTACCGCGGTGGTAGCAGGAGTGGTATGAAAGGCGAGGGGCTGCAATTATTTTCACAGGGTTCATCATTCGAGAAATAACTGAAACTTCCAACAAAATTCCTAATCCTTTTTTCGTTTTCGTAGAATCACAAAAAACGTGATATTCGTGAAACGAAGAACAAAAGTATCCTAGAAGAACAAGAGTTTCAGGGCGGAGAAGCGCCCCAAAGCAGGAGACCCGAACTTCAAAGAGGATTGGAGTCAGATAATTTGGTGGACTGGTTATTTTATCTTGCTTTCGGTGCGGCTGCGCGCCATTGGTTCGTGCAATGTTGGCGAAGAACGGCCATCTTTAATTTGTTTCTGTATTTTTCCAGTAGAGGTGTTACCCTTTTGCCAATTACCCGGGTACTCGCGAGTATTACCCGGCTTGCTAATACCTGTCACGGGTACGAGTAACACTTCATACTCGCCGAGTATTTGGGCCCCGGGTACCCGGGTACCCGGGTACTTGTTGGTTTACGTTGGAAACTCCGGGGATGACACCTTATCATCCCCTAAATCACGGCCCCTGGGTAGCGGCGTTGCCGCAAGTTCGGGCACGTCGCACACGCACACAAAAGCGCACGTTACGAGGCAGGCCGTTATAATGTTTTGTAGTTTTGATCGACAATGAAATAGTAATATAAAGTCATTCAAGGTCCCTAATACTGAAACCAAGATTTTTCTGACCGCCTCTACTAATATCAAGTAAAAAATGTAATTTGTACTAAAATCAACTAATTTTTATTCCTCCCACTAAAATCAAGTAGTTATTATCCCCGACACATTTTTTTTTTTTACCCGCATTTTAAAATGTATCAACTTGCGAGAAACAAAAGGTAAAGGTTACCCTAGCCCATAATCAAATTCACCAAAATATGAACCCGTTTTATACTGTTTTGTACATTTTCTAACGACAATTGAATCGTAGTAATATGAAGTCATTTAAGTTCACCCATACTGAAACCAAGTGATTTATCACCGCCTATACTATTATGAAGTAAAAAACATAATTTGTAATACGTAAAATCAAGTAATTTGTATTCGTCCCACTAAAATCAAGTAACTTTCATCCCCGCCACAATTTTGTTTTTAACCTCGCGCGGCGCAAATTTATTCCGCTTTCCCTTGTTATATATATATTATGGCTAATAACCCGCCTGTGCTTCGAACTCACGAACTCATACAAGCTGGGCCAGCCAAGAAACTTACAAAGCTTAAGCTTCCTAAAGTCGTATCTCGTGACCACTGCAAATTAGGGGACAGAAATTGGAAGCACTAGCCCTAACATACCAGTGGTTGTGCAAAAACAAAATGTACTTCGTATATAAACAATTCAAACCTTTTGTTTTTCTCGACTTGATCTCGCCGAGGTATCCGCGAAAACTCGAAAACAACCTTCTTTTTTTTTAATTCGTATATAAAATGTCATTTTCGACCAAGATGAAAATTGGTGGAGACAGTGCTGAAGACACAAGGAGAAAATCGATGCAAGTATCGTTGCCCATTTCGCCACCCATCAAGAGATATGACCAAAACTCGATTCCATATATAAGTCAAGTAATTACGCAAAAAAGGGATTTCCGCCATGCCCCGACCAATTTTGAGAGTTTTACTCTGAAATTTTAACCACTTCTTCGAACCGTACGTGCAAAGATACTTGCCTTCTGGCTTCTTTGATGATTTTTTGTTTTAGCTAGTTTTGATCCGTTTCGTTTTTTTCCGATGTTTTGATAGTCATATGTATCTATCTCGAGAAAAAAGAAAAGAAAAAAGGGCAGGCGGCAAGCGTGTTGATTAGTACGGTACATGATCTACACTACTGCTGTGTCCAAATTCCAGGTCCAAATTCGTAAAATTGGTCGGTGCATGGCCAATCTGCTTTAAAAACAATATTTTGGCTGGCCCAGCTCGTATAATAATATAAGACATTCCATTTGATGCTTTTGTGGCGCGTAGTCTGTTGTTTTGGTGGTATTGTCGTATGAAAATCATATGGCACAGGGTTGTTATGCCGAACGTTGTATAACAACCCTCTTCGAGTCTATCCGTTGCAGAGTTAAGGACCAAACCTGATAAACAATGATGTGCCGGGTACCCGGGTACCCGGTTGTTAGACGGGTACCCGGCTGTTAAACGGGTACCCGGGTACCCGCCCAAAATAGACGTAAATACTCGCGAGTACACGAGTATTTTTTTTCCGGTTTAAGCGGGTACCCGTTTAAGGCGGGTACTCGTCGGGTAACACCTCTATTTTCCAGGCAGAGGAAGACTGGAAAATTCCAGGAAAATAAAATGTGGCCGTTTGTTTCCAATGGCAATAACACAAAAAAAAAATGAAAAGAGCCGGCAATGAAGAACCGAATTTCCAGCTGTAACAGGGACCGGGAACCGCGGGTTTCATGCAAACACGCAGATGGCCGCGTGACACACCTACACTGACTGATTTGCGTTCGTCGCAACTCCCGTCTCGAGTTACCCTCGTGGTCAAAGCACGGTGGTTGGATCTGGATACGAGACTTGTGTTTCCGAGCCGCTGCAAATCTGCAAATCACTCGTCTTAGCTACGCTCTCAAACCAAATTTTAAGGCATTGAGCCAACATCTCAGCCCAACGAAACCAGGGTGAGACAGGACGTGTGTCGTCTTGCACCTCCTGCCTGCACAAAAATTGAAGCATTACGGCCAAAACAGGTTTCCCTATTACTGCTACTGTTTCCACCACTGCTACTACTCCTACTACAGCTGCTGCTACTACTACTACTACTACTACTACTACCACTACTACTACTACTACTACTACTACTACTACTACTACTACTACTACTACTACTACTACTACTACTACTACTACTACTACTACTGCTTGCTGTATATTTCGTCTAAGCGACGAGCCTGCTGGCCTTGGCGCAATGCAGCGTCTTATATCCCTCGAGTAGAGCTGAGGACATATTTCTCGTACGTTTACAGCAAGCAGCAAGAGGAGGTTGTATGTGAACCGTTTTCTCGTATAAGTAGTGGGAAACTTTCACTTTACAGCAGCAGTACAAGTGCAGGACACCTAATAAGAAACAGAAGATCTGGTCCAGGCTGGATTTCTTATTCGAGAGAGGGTGTTTTCTACACTGATTTCAAGATGAGGACTCCCGAATTTCATATTTTACTCCTGAACCTCAGCCTGGCTTTCTTATCAGCCTGTACTGTAGTACGAGTACTACACAAACGAATGCTGCTGTGTACTAACAGGTATGATACGAGGCATATATGGCCTATAACCACTGGATGTTTACATTACAGCCTACCACACATTCGAGTATCACCTTGTACGTTTCCGCTCCGAGCACGACGGTATTGCCGAAGAGCAGCGCCACCATCGCGAAAACAATCTTGACAAATTGCATCATGAGAGTTGTCTTCTTGTATTTACCGGTTGCGTGTACGGCGGTGGTAGCATAAGTGGAATGGAAGGCGAGGGGCTGCAATCATTTTTACGGTGTTCATCGTCTGAAAAAAAACTGAAAATTTCAACAAAATTCTTAATCCTTTTTTCGTTTTCGTAGAATCACAAAAAACATTATAGTCGTGAAACGAAGAACAATACGAGTACTATCCAAGACGACCAAGAGTTTCAGGGCAGAGAATCGCCCCAAAGCAGGAGACCCGAGCTCCAAAGAGGATTCGAGTCAGATAAATTGGTGGACTGGTTATTTTATCACATCACATATCTTGCTTTCGGTACGGCTGTGCACCATTGATTCGTGGACTGTTGGCGAAAAATCGGCAAAGAATCGATATTGTTTATGACTGCGTCGGCAAATGGGTATATTCACAGATGCTCGGAGTATACTCGATACTCCGAGTATACTCGGAGTATCGAGTATACTCGGAGTATCGAGTATTTTTCGTACTCCGCGTACTGAGAGTTTTAGAGTACAGTACAGGACACCTAATAAGAAACAGGCTAATAAGAAAGCCAGGCTGAGATTCAGGGGAAAACAAGAAATTCAGGAGTCTTTATCTTGAAATTAGTGTAGAAAGCACCCCCTTTCAAATACGAAATCCAGCCTGGACCAGAGACCCCTGTTTCTTACTAGGTGTCCTGTACTGTACCGTACTTGGAGTATGAGCAGTACTGAAGGCCTAACTACTCGGAGTACTGGGAGTATGAGCAGTACTTATTATACTCGAGTACAAGCAGAACTCCGAGTACAAACATCTAAATTACTCGGAGTACTCCGAGTATCGAGAGTATTGAACACCGAAATACTTCGAGTACACAAAGTATCTGGAGTAATTTGTTCTCTAAAATACTCTGATTATACTCGCAGGTAATGGGAGCATCTATCTGTGGATTTGAAATGCTATAAACGCCAGTCGCATGCTCCCAGAACCTGGGAGAAATGACGGCCGAGTCTATAAAATGATGCAAAGATGTTCCTAACGTACTTCACAATCCGAGTATACTGCGAGTATCGTGTATACTTCGTACTCCGAGTACTTAAGAGTATTAGAGGACTGGCGGCCTGAATACTCGGAGTACTTGGAATATGAGCACAGTACTGAAGACCCAAATACTCGGAGTACAAGGAGTACCCGCAGTATCAGCCCCCGAAATACTCCGAGTACAAGCAGTATCGAGAGTGTTCATACCCGAAATACTCCGAGTACGAGCAGTATCCCGGAGTATCGAACCCCGAAATACTCCGAGTACACGAAGTACCTGAAGTATTTTATCTCCAACACTCCTTACTTTACTCCAAGGTACTCTATCTGTGGTATATTTCATGTATACCGAGCTGGGTACTCCACATTGTAGATATATAGATTACTGGGAATATTCCTTGACTCTATATATACACGTCCTGCGAGTATAAATAGCCGAAACAACTGGTGGAGGAGGTGGGGGTAGTGGATTCAATATTGCTCCGCGGTCTATGGTGGTGCCCAGCTCCGTATATACGGCGCCGGTTCGATTCCACGGCGGTGGCTGCGACGGCGTTTTTTTTAAAATTTTATTCGGCGATTTTACGAATTTGAGGTATTTTGACCGTTTACGGTTCGCGCTTCGCGCTCAAGGCCCCCGGCGGCTCCTGCGGAGGGCTAAGTATATTTCTGCACCTTGTGGGTGCGATCAGGGTGCCAAATGCGATCATATCCGGGTGGGATCAGGTTTGGGTGGGATCAGGAGAGCAAACAAAGCCCTGTTTTGTTTTCCCGCCTGTTTTTGTTTCCCGCACGTTTTTATGGGACATATTCTCAGAACGTTCTCCCTCCACAATGGTGGAAGACTCTACCGCTTTCATGTTGTGTTGCATCAAAGAACTGGTATTGTTTGTTGCTCTTGTCGATTCTCTAAATACAAAGTACTACGTATACTCATGCTGCACATTGTCGGATGGCAAATATAATAATAATAATTATAATAGTGGTACACCGAACCATGCCAGGGCGCGGCCGGTATAATAGCGAACAAAAAAAAAATTACCAAATCATAACTGGGCCACGATCCACACCCTATATCGATTCCACGGCGGTGGCTGCGACGGTTTTTTTTATTTGTTTATTTGTTTATTTGTTTTTTTGAGGATTTGAGTTTTGTTTTTTACCGTTTACGGTTCGCGCTTCGCGCTCAAGGCCTCCGGCGGCTTCTGTGGAGGGCTAATAATATTTTCTGCACCTTGTGGGTGCGAGCAGCGTGCCAAATGGGATAATATCCGGGTGGGATGAGGTTTGTGTAATGGTATGGGCTAGGAAGGCCGGTAATTACCTCTGTACCAGGTAATTGGTTCGTTTTCGTATAACTTGGACGGCATTCGTATTCGGGGTATTTATAAGATCTGAGGGCCATACGTGAAGCCCGTCCCGAGGCAGATGTCATCTGGTTCGGGGATTAATATAAGCTGCTTCTCTTCTACGCTTAATTCTACGGAAAGTGAGTAACACCAAGGATGCTTCATAGACAAACCTGCAAGGGGATACTCTGTGTCTCACCCAGTCATATCACATTTGGGTGGGATCAGGAGAGAGCAAACAAAGCCCTGTTTTGTTTTCCCGCCTGTTTTTGTTTCCCGCTTGCTTTTATGGGGAATATTCCCAGAACTTTCTCCCTCCACAATGGTGGAAGACTCTACTCGTACTGCTTTCATGTATGCGTTGCATCAAAGAACTGGTATTGTTGCTCTTTTTGTCGATTCTCTAAATATAAAGTACTACAGTAGTGGTACGCCGAACCATGCCAGGGCGGGGCCGGCATATATAATAGCGAACAAAAACCAAAATACCAAATATTAACTGGGCCACGATCCACACCCTATACCAAGTATAACGCAATTCACACTGATCACAGGTAAGGTGACACACGCAGTCAACCACGCGTACCAACCGACCCACCGACACCCACCCACCGACACCCACCCACCCACTCACCCACCCACCCACACATACTCACATACTCACCCACACCCACCCACTCACTCACCCACCCACCCACCCAACCACCGACCCACCCACCCAACGACGTACGCACCAACCGATCCACCCACCCACTACAACAATAACAGCAGTGTGAAATCAGTATTCAGTAGCACCAGTACGTACAGCAATAATAGTAATAGTCCTTATATAACCCATGCGTCGTGCTACGATAGAGGTAGTCTCAGTGACACGTTTCGGTGGAAACGTTTTTCCGAATGGTCATGCTCGTTAACCCAAACTCGTCTGACTTTCATCCTTGCGTAGTAATCTTTTCCATACTAGACTCAGCGGCCATGGAATTTTTTTATCAGGTTCGTAGCCCTTTTATTTTCCTCCAAAACCTATTTTGCGGCGACGTATGGAGCTCCTCAAGTTAGGCGGAGCTCAGAAAAATCAGGGTGTACCTCTATCGTAGCATGCGACCACAGCAGCAATAGCAACAGCAGCAGCCCAGAAAGTAGCAGGACGTACTCGTACGTACGTAAAGCGGACAAAACCAAAACGCCGGTATGGATGCGCAGCCCTTGTACGTATAGCAGTGGCCTTTTTCTTTCTTTCTTTTTTCCTCGATTGTTGTACGTCTGGGCTTTTTTATCTTGAAATTTGTGCAAAAAACGCCAGCTCGTCAAGTTGTAGACGGATTTCGATTCTGACCGAAAGGGTCTGGAGATCCATATTTTTTACGTTTGGGGGACTCTTTGAATAAGTTATCTTGATTATAGTGTTGAAAAAAAACAAATGGATTCTACGTACGACGTAGTATGAATATTTTATATCTTGAAATTAGTACGTTTTTTAACTTGATTTTAGTGTGAGGGTTAGACCCCGCGCCGGAAAGCCCTCGGAACACGCTGGGAGCCCCTCCACTGCCGCGGATCCGCCCCGTTCCAGGGGACAAAGCGTGGCGTCCCCGGGAGGCCGCCTTCCCCCAACCCCCGCTGGCCGAGTTCGGCGATGGCGCCCGTTCTCTCGCCGGGGTGACCGAGGGATGACGCGTGGGGCGGCCGGGGCGGTGGTCCGGCGCCGATCGGGGTCGGGTGGCGCACGGTAGAGCCGGTCTCCCGTAGGGCATACCCAAACCGGCATAGTCCTGAAGATCCGAAACGACATCACCATCATCGTCACTACCGAAGCGTATTATATAAAGGGATTTAGAGCCACCCACACCTGTTTCAAGCACATCGGCAAGGCTACCGAACTTCGTTTGGGTCTCACAAGCGTCGAAAGAGGACACACCCACCTCTTTCCTCTCTTAACAGATGCGATAGACAGCATCGCTCACAAAAAAAGAAATAGCAATATGAAAGGCTCACCCTGTATCTACGATCTATCTCTATGTTTCTACACGCTGCTGTTGCTGCTGCCAGCAGAAGCAAACGGCCAAAATATACCAGTAGCCGCATACCAGGTATATATGTGTGCAGGCATGCCCAAAACCATGCGCCGGTTCCCGAACAGCGATGGTGTCAGATCCATCAGATTGTTGCATGCAGGTCATATACGAGGCCCTTCTATAGCGCGGGTTATATAGTTCGAGTGCCGGGTATATTGCGGGTTTGACGTCACGCCACACCACAACCCGCCTAGATGCGTCCCACACGAATCCCGACACGTACACATACATACCCCTACGCATAGCAGCAGCAGCAGCAGCAACATATACCCCTACTTATCACATGAATAGCAGCAGAGACACACGATGTCATGTGCAGCAGGCGCGAACTCTGCCAACTTGGTATCCTCACACTGAAAGCCCGCGACGGTCACCAATGTCGAGGAGGATGTGGCGGCCGGCTACACGGGTATATGCGGTGAGCTAGAGGAGGACGGCGAGAGCGAAATCCACCGCCTCTGTCCCGCGTGGTTTTCGTGCAAACAAACCCCTACGCCTGCCGCAAGCGGGAGTACGCAAAAAGCGGGCATCATACCGAAACGTACGAAGCGGGAGACGGGTCCGCTGAGCCACCCCCCTGACGCGGATTTTTCCCAACATTTCTCTCCCCTGGAAAGCTACGCGGCAGCGTGCGGCTTGAACGAGGGCAGCCACTTGCTCAAGAGGGCAAGGGTGTTGATGATCGAAGCGCATGCATCGAATCCATCGCGCGAGGCTGATGTTAGGGATTTTTCTTACGCTTAAAACAATGAGCCGTTTTCCCCCTCGCAGTTACTGCTGTAGTTTGTTGTAGTTTGTTGGCAGCGGATGGATCTGGTATGTGTTTGAATTTGCATGTTTATTTAAAGAGTCAGTATGTTGCGAGTTTTACGTTGCCGTGTTAATGCTTTTCCTGCTTTCAAGCAACCCAACCCCAAAAACGTAGGAGGCGTTGTATATCGTGGGATTTTCTTGGAAAACCTGAGGTAGAGCGTGCGGGAAGTAGGCTTTTTTGGGGTCCTTGTTTCTATTATATATTGCTTGGAATGTCCCGCCTCTCTGTTTTTCTCCGTGGGCGTCTGGCTCGTGTTGAAAAGGTGTTCTTTTCATTTTGTGAATGGACGGACGTGTTTCGTATTGGGCAAGTTCAGGCTTCATTGTGTAGCCTTGTGATGGTTTTTGTGATGTACAAGCGGAACGTCAATGCAGAATGGAACCAAAGGAACAACAACATGGATGGGCTGTGCACATAATCCCCTTTTGGTACAACCAGCGCACATTGCGTAACATATATCATGGATCTAAAACCTGTCATCTCTGTACAGTATAGGATGTGGTTTTTACCGCTGTGCAGTATTTGCCAGATGCTGTTCTCTTCTCACCCGCAAACGGACGCAGGCTTGTACCCGTATACATACATACTACATCTTCTATATCCCTCGCTTGTTACATGCACTACTACCGTGCCACCTGCATACAGTAACCCTCGTTGTTGGCTGCGTCCTATGCTGAAACCCAGTGATTTCGCGAATAGTGCGCCTACCCGCACTAATAATGATGGGGTTCTTGAAAACCCTTTATTGATTGTCTTTCGAATTGCATTGTCATTATCGTTTTTCTGGGTTGGGGGAGAGAGAGAGTTCTCTTCTCGGCCAGACACACCTATCGCAGCCTCCTGCAATCCCCTATGCATCTCGCCCATACATCTACCGTCTCTCTCTCCCTAATACGATACCAGCCGGGTTCCTAACTATTACTGCCTACAGTCGTCTCGGATGACCGAGCCTCCGAATGGTACCGTACCATTCGACTCCTCCAACTCCGAGGTAATTTGAGACTACTGTTGCAGTACACTAGTTGTCATTTCCTACCCCAGGCTGTACCTTCTCCCGGGTGCCTCACCTTCCATTCACGTGTCCAACGTTAGATAGCTTACGTTGGACCCTGCTCAAACCCCCATTATAGGTATGTTATCATTCCTATACGCCTTGTACGCGTCGGACTTCTACCTTCCTACCATTTTTAATCCCTCGTTCCAATATGTATCCTACGGTCGAAAGCGCCTTCCGGATATTTGCATCTTGCAGCCGCGAGCGTGGTGGCTTGTCCGATACGCAACGAGTACAGGGCGAACTCATCGGGATTACAACCTGCCTCCGTTACTAACTCCACCGTTGCTCGAAGGGCATATTCCTATCTCACTACTCCAGTAGACTTGCCACAACGACAAGAGGAGAGGACAGGTTTGTTCATACACGCAGTATCGGCCTCCGCTACCGGAGTGTCAAAGAACAAACCGTGGTTTATTGTACCTAAGAGAATTTAGCATGTCAGCATCGGGGATCGGGGATCATAGAATGGTAAATGTATTTGGGGCACTGGGACCCTAAATAGCCAGTACAGTAGTAGTATGTAACGAGCACACGCGTTGGCACACCTACGCCGGCCACCAGCGAGTCAGAGGGATGTCTTGCGGGAAAAGCAGGAAGACATCCGGAAGTCGGTTGGCTAGCCAACGAAGACTGACGCTTGAGCCTTTATTTCCCCCCCGCCCGCCGCTGTTTTTCTTTCGAAGGGGGAGAGGGGGGGGATGGAGAGAGGTAGAAGTAGCCGGGTTCCGTATTTGTTTTTTTATTATTGTTTTTGTTTAATGCTTGAGTTAAATCGGAGGAGTCGAAAGGTACGGTACCATTCGGAGGTCATCCGAGACGACTGTAGGCGGTAATAGTTAGGAACCCGGCTGGTTTCGTATTAGGGAGAGAGAGACGGTAGATGTATGGGCGAGATGCATAGGGGATTGCAGGAGGCTGCGATAGGTGTGTCTGGCCGAGAAGAGAACTCTCTCTCTCCCCCAACCCAGAAAAACGATAATGACAATGCAATTCGAAAGATAATCAATAAACAGACTATTTATGACTAAAAGTGCAAATAGCATCAGATCGAGTGGACCGGAATAAAGCCCATGTAATATTCCACCGGGAAAGGACGAAGCATAATTAGGAGCGCTAATTTCGTGGTATGTAAACTTCTCTGGATATAGGGGTACTCACTGTGTTTACGTAGAATATTACTATGATTAGAACCACCGTAATGAAGCGTTTTGCATACGTGCTGTACGAAATACCTGGTATAACACTCAATTTACAGTATTCAGACTACTGCTGTAGTGGCCTATACCAAGTAAACTATGCCTGGTACATACCGTCCAATACACTCATACTGTACCGGTATCATGTTTCAACTTGTTTGCACTGAATTGGCATTGGTACCTCATCTATCTCCATCATACACTCTGGATAGAAAATATGTGAGGACACGGCTATTGCAGACGCCGACAGTCCCACTTTTAGGAGATTCCACACTAAAACCTAGTATATCAAGTCTAGACGGCCGACCACCCGTCACAGGCCTATTCGTGTTACCTTGGCGTGACCTCGTGCTGCAAGATCACAGGATGATTGCAATTGCATACGGGAGTGTGAGGAACGATATATTCTGCTATAGATACTGCAGCTCTGGTGATCTGATAATGCAATCTCGCAATCTCGCATAGGGATGCGTACTCTCACTTGGGCAATCAGGCAGCCAGACCGAGAGCAATGGATGAGAGTCACTGACTGTATACGATACTTCACAGGCAGCGAGCAAATGGAAACGAAAAAAAGAGAAAATATGAAAACTTTACGAGGGGGTGTAAAATGTGAGATTCCTGCCTTGATCGGCTATATACCAGGTATCTGGACTGGTTGGTCCACAGATAAAGCAGGAAGCCAGGACACAGCGTCGCCTAAGAAGAAAGAAGGCACGGCAGTGGACATACCGCAAGCCCCGTTCTCGCCCACATGCAGTGAAGGGTCAGTGGAGAAGGTGGGCATCCATCGTTCGACGGCTAGGCAAGGCGACAGAGACTCCGCACTCACTGACACTCTCTACTTGTTGCACCACCAACTTCTACACGCGAGATGCTCGTCCAGTCAGCTACGCCTCAGATTRATCTACCCCTCGAGCTATGGCCATGCAACATAGTCAAAGCCAAACAGCTGGCAGTACCTTCTCAGCGGGAAGAGCTGTGGTTTTCTCTCCCTCGCCTCCATGTGTTCTACGCAAGGAAGACGAGAGAAGAAGCAAAAGGCCGGAGAGCAGAGCAGAGGCGACGAGAGAAGGAGAAAGGGAGAAAAACCACGACCGCTGTCGCTACTGCTTGCCCCTGGGGAAAGCATCACCACAGACAGCAGGTGGAGCACACACCTACGAGTAGAGCATTGTACAGAGAGGCAGGCAGAACTAGCCCTTGCTTACCAGCTGGCGGTCGAGGTCTGGGTTGTGCGTCGCCATGTCGGTTGATGTTGCTTCTGCTGCTTTTGGCGGTCCTGTTGTCTGAGTTGTGTCTCTCGGTTGGCTTTGCAGGCCTCCTTGCGCGGTGAAGGAGTTGTGATATATGAAATGGTCAATGATCAAATTGTAGCCCGCCGATGCTGCGACATTTTTCATTGAAACCTGTAGTGGAGTATGGTTCCAAGCTTGGATTACCAAAATTTCGTTTTTTCGGCGCTTCAAACACAACTGCATACACATCATACATCAAACGTCAATGTCGGTGTGTCTATTACGTACCGAGATATCACATACCAACACACACAGTATTCAAGGTGTACAAGCTGTACGTAGAGTGTGAGTACTGTTGTTGTAGAGCTCCATCAAGCTTTGGCGATGCAGGCACGGAGTACGGGGATCGTGGTTCTTCATTTGTGACGCCTTGCAGAGGAGTCAATTATACCCGCACTAAAGGGGGACCCAGAACAATCCCGGGATAGCACAGTACCGCACTATTATGGATCCCAGTGCAGTGAGGTACCGCACTATCCCGGGATATATGGACATTCCAATTTTGCAGCTACATACTACCCTAAATAGTGCGGGGAGTGCATTGATGTGGATCTACTGCAATGACCAAACAAAGCTCCAAGGAAATGACGGAGTAAACGTGCTTACACATCTTTACTCGGGAGATGGGGCTACAGCGAGCTGAGAACTGGTGGTGCAGTAATGTTACTCTACTGTACAGTAGTGTGCTGGTTATACTGTACAATACTACGATTACGGCTGCTCTGATGTACTGAGCGGATGTACGAGTACGTTGTGACATGGAGGTGGGAACGCCCTGCTATAGTGAGGGGCCCGCACTACTTAAATACCGGCCTCGTGATTATAGTGGATAGTGCGCCAGCCAAACAAAATCTAACTTTCTGGACGAAATTGTGACATGCCATTTCATCGCACTCAATTGGGGCCCAGCACAAAATTGGGGTAGCATTATACAGTTTACATTGTACAGTAGTAACACGGGACCACCACTGTAGACGTGTACTCTGACCACTCATGAAGTACTGTAGTAAAAAATGGATGCATGATGTGTATGAGCTTAGAACGAAGCACCGAGAATTAAACGTGTACCAATTCCAAGCTTGGAACCACACTCCACCAGGTTTCAATGAAAAAAATGTCGCCTGGGTGTCGTGGGTCATATTTGGTCGTTGGCGATTTGATTTCATCTAACCACGCAAGCGAGCGTTGTGACGAGCACGCAGACCACAGGACCAGCAACAGCAGCTCAAGCAACAGCACCTGGCATGGCGACGCACAACCCAGACCTCAGCCGCCCGTTGGTAAGCAAGGACTGGTTCTGCCAATCTCTGTTGTCCCCAGGGGCAAGCGGTCGTTGATTTTCTGCCTCTCTCTTCTCCTCTCTCTTTACCTCTGCCCTGGTCTGCTCTCAGGTACCCCTCTCCCTCTGCCGTGTTTCTTTCGCAAACAACGCTGCAGGCGTGGGAGAGAAAACCACAGTTCTTGCTCGCGCTGAGATGGCATTGCTAGCTATTTATCCTCGACGACGTTGCCCTAACTATGTGTGGCTTCGAAGGGTTACTATGAGAGGCGTAGCCGATTGAACGCACTGGCTATTTATAGCCTCATGTTTAGACTGATGATACGATACAGAGTGCGGAGTCTCTCTCGTCTTTGCCCACACAGCCGTCGAACGATGGATGCCCGCCTGCTCCACTAACCCTGCGGCATGTGAGCGAGACCGAGGCTTGCGGTATCTCCACCGTCGTGCTCTTCCCTATTCTCGAACGGCTCCGTGGCATGGCTTCCTGCTTGCTGTTGCTCATCCAGTCCTCCAGCAGAGCCTAACAGGAGTCTGGACAGGTTTGTTCATACACGCAGTATCGGCCTCCGCTACCGGAGTGTCAAAGAACAAACCGTGGTTTATTGTACCTAAGAGAATTTAGCATGTCAGCATCGGGGATCGGGGATCATAGAATGGTAAATGTATTTGGGGCACTGGGACCCTAAATAGCCAGTACAGTAGTAGTATGTAACGAGCACACGCGTTGGCACACCTACGCCGGCCACCAGCGAGTCAGAGGGATGTCTTGCGGGAAAAGCAGGAAGACATCCGGAAGTCGGTTGGCTAGCCAACGAAGACTGACGCTTGAGCCTTTATTTCCCACCCGCCCGCCGCTGTTTTTCTTTCGAAGGGGGAGAGGGGGGGGATGGAGAGANTTTATTGATTATCTTTCGAATTGCATTGTCATTATCGTTTTTCTGGGTTGGGGGAGAGAGAGAGTTCTCTTCTCGGCCAGACACACCTATCGCAGCCTCCTGCAATCCCCTATGCATCTCGCCCATACATCTACCGTCTCTCTCTCCCTAATACGATACCAGCCGGGTTCCTAACTATTACCGCCTACAGTCGTCTCGGATGACCAAGCCTCCGAATGGTACCGTACCATTCGACTCCTCCAACTCCGAGGTAATTTGAGACTACTGTTGCAGTACACTAGTTGTCATTTCCTACCCCAGGCTGTACCTTCTCCCGGGTGCCTCACCTTCCATTCACGTGTCCAACGTTAGATAGCTTATGTTGGACCCTGCTCAAACCCCCATTATAGGTATGTTATCATTCGTATACGCCTTGTACGCGTCGGACTTCTACCTTCCTACCATTTTTAATCCCTCGTTCCAATATGTATCCTACGGTCGAAAGCGCCTTCCGGATATTTGCATCTTCCAGCCGCGAGCGTGGTGGCTTGTCCGATACGCAACGAGTACAGGGCGAACTCATCGGGATTACAACCTGCCTCCGTTACTAACTCCACCGTTGCTCGAAGGGCATATTCCTATCTCACTACTCCAGTAGACTTGCCACAACAAGAGGAGAGGGTGGCGTGGTCGGAAAAACACCAGGAATCAATGACGTCAACTCCAACATAAGGGCTACGACATCGCCGTTGACCCTAACAAACGACCTCGACCCGCGAACCTCGTTCGGTGTCCACACGCGCATGGCTCCAATATGTTTCTGGTCACCCGTTTATACCGTGTCGACCGGTTGCCATCGCAAGCATTTTCGACTTTTTGTCGTTGGGGTAAAGCGCAACATCGCCCCGAGTCACGCCATTCATGGGTTAGGGTGCACTACTCCCGAGTCGGCGGAGAGTCTTTCGTTTACCGGGGCCATCCGACAATAACTCAAACCTAAACACAGCTCCTACACCTGCCTCTCTATACACAGTGCGGGGGCGATGTTTCGTTTTCGCGGAAAGCATACAACACACACAACCAAGCTCAATTCACCCACACAACTCACACACACCGTTGCCCTCCAGATCCCATCGGGGAAAGAGGTTTGTTGCCGTGGAAGGCCTATCAAACAAGACTGGCAGGCGTACGCGGCGGGTAGTCCCGCCCTCACGTAGGACGGTTAATCACACCCACACACACCCAGACACCCACAGACATTATCACGCACATTTATCTGCAAACCGCAAGGGGTGTGAGTTAGGTTTTCGTTTTACAGAACAAAAGCGATAGGCGAACGCGGCGGGAAGTCGCGCCGTCGTGTGGAACCATAAAACCAAATACACACTCGCCCACACCCAAACAAGAAAGAACAAAAACTCAAACAAACACCCACACCAACACAAACACTCAAACACACCCACACCTGCACTCATCACGGTGGGGGGGGGGGGGGGGCAGGCGACGAGACCCGTGCGTGTGTGCCGGCCGTGTGATTTTCCCGACCCCAACACTCATTATCACCCATAAATATACAGAACACACTGTAAGTCAGGCGACCAGATTCGTACGTGCGCCTAGCCGCCCCCGCCACTAAAAACATTGTCGGGGCTTGCCCACCCCACCCGCCTTGGCCGCTGCTCGCACCGCACCTCTAGCTTTCAGGGTGGGTGTACGTACTGTCTTCCCGAAGTGGCAGGTGCGTACTCGCTGCCCTGCGTAACAATCAGAATCCCCGCCGCCTCCCTCGATCTGCTGGGCGCGATCTTCGGCTTAGGTAGAGACCGCCGTCGCCACGCACGGTCGCCGTAGTTTTCCGCCCACCCTAGGCATCGAATCGCTGCCCCAAACGGAACTTGCACGCGGGCCAGCCAAACCTGATATCTGCTCACAGTTTTTCGAGTTGCCGACCGCATCTCGTCGCACGGAAAAAAGCGTGTCCGAGTCATTCAGACGGGCGAGGGGGAGCGCGGGAAAGGGGGGGGGGTGAATACCCATTCCAAAGATGAGGGCGGTGGGGGGGGGCGACAAGAGAGGGGTGGGGTAGGGAAACTCCCCCCCCCCCTCGTCCCCGTGAAGGCGATGTAAACGTGTCATCTACACGAACACATATGCGCAAAATAACAGAGGTGAAACCCAGAAAGAAATACGACGGGGTGAAGCGGCATGGCAACGCTGTGCCTCCGCTCGTAGACCAACTATTGTGATGGCTACGTCTGGATCAGTTGTTTCCCTGTCCCCAACATGTGCCGATCAAACGGGGCAACACGCCCGCGATGATCAACATGGGGTGTGTGTCAGGGTCAAGGGAATTACACCCCCCGCCGACTAACACTTATTCGGGAAACAGGAAGTAAGTAGTCCGATAGTTGTATCGCAAGGAACTACGTGATGTATCACAAGGCACTACGTGATATTCTTGGCTTCTCTATCCCGATACGCGTATTTGTTCGTGTGTGTTTCTCTCTCTCTCTGTCTCTCTTTCCCGCTCTTTCTGTGTCCCTTTTTTCCATTGGCACCGCCCGCTTTTAGGCAGATTCGCGGTCACTGGCTCACAGAAGGCGGAGGTATATTTTCAGTAATAGGCCAAATATACTCGTGTATTCGGCCATATAAGAGGCGACCAGAACATAAACAGCACAACAGCCCCAGGTTGACGGCAAAAAGGAGCTGCCTTCCGTCAGGAACTACTGTTAAATTATCCATGAATGCCACTAGCGCAGGGGGTGAAATAACGGACCCGTACGAACCGCAAACTTGCTGGTCAATGGACGCGGTGTGGTGGCATTGCGCCCCCCCCACTCGTACGCCACTCTTGTGATGATAATATTTTATCGACTACTATCCTCTCGCGCTTTCTGGTAAGTTTTCTCTCTCGCTATGCCCTCGCATAGGGTGGTTTTCTGCTATGTGCGGCGACGCGGTACACCCGTCGCTCACCAGTAAATGTCTACTGCATGCAGTAGGTGATCTCCTATCTGTTGCCCCGGGACAAACCGGCCCGGGAAAAAATATACAGCCTTGATTGAGGCTCCGCAGGGAATATACACACGTATTTATATGTACCTGTCTACAGCAGGGACCAGGGGCGCTATATATGTAAGAAATCGCGCGGTACAGCCGTCGCTCGCTGTTTTTGTTTTTGCTCTGCCGCAGCGGTAGTTTCATATCTACCAGTACCCCGGGACCAATCGGCCCCAGGAAATTGTTTACCGGTGCGTGAGTACCTGTCTGCAACCGGCGCGCTATGTATCTAATTAGTAGTGAAATGCTGTTAAGCGCCGGCAGGGAAAAAAAAACAAAAACAAACAACCTTACGCAACACCATTAATGTCGGGTCTGTTATCATGTCTGCACCAGGGGTCAGGCGTACTATATGAAAGGTCAATCGTGCCACGCAGCGCCATTATTGGCTGCGGCTTCTGGTGCTAGAAACGACGAGGGTGACTCCACCCTCCTGTAGCGGAAGGGCGCCACCCTGAAAGCGACCGCCCCCACAATTTCGTGGAGGCGGCCGCCCCCCGTTGTGACTCCACAGCGGGCAACTGTGCTGCTCGCCGGCCTGGTAGGCCGCCGCGAGCCAGCAAAACGTATACATAGACCTATCAACATCTGCATCGAAGGTCAGACGCCATCATATATATTGAACCACACCTACACTACATGCATCAGGGACCTCACAAGTGGTATGATATAGTGTAGGGTCTGTTGTCAAAGTCTGCACCAGGGGCCGGGCGTATTATATAAAAATGAGTAGTGTAACGCAACGCCGGTATTGGCTTCGGCCTCTGATAGCTAGACAAGACGAGGGTGACTCCACCCTCATGCAGCAGAAGGGCGCCCCCCTTGAGCGACCGCATCCGCCACGATTCCGTGGAAGCGACCGCCCCCCGTTGCGACTCCACAGCGGGCAACTGTACTGCTCGCCGGCCTGGTAGGCCGCCGCGAGCCAGCAAAACATATACATAGACGTATCAACATCTGCATCGAAGATAAGACGGCATCGTATGTATGTATCACACCTACACTACATGCATCAGGGACCGTATAAGTGGTATGATATAGTGTAGGGTCTGTTGTCAAAGTCTGCACCAGTGGCCGGGCGTATTATATAAAGATTAGTAGTGTAACGCAGGTATTGGCTTCGGCCTCTGGTGCTAGCTAGACAAGACGAGGGTGACTCCACCCTCATGCAGCAGAAGGGCGCCACCCTTGAGCGACCGCATCCGCCACGATTCCGTGGCGGCGGCCGCCCCCCGTTGCGACTCCACAGCGGGCAACTGTGCTGCTCGCCGGCCTGGTAGGCCGCCGCGAGCCAGCAAAACATTTGCATAGCCATATCAACATCTGCATCGAAGATAAGACGGCATCATATGTATGTACCACACCTACAGCAGTACATGTATCAGGGACCCTATAAGCAGCCTGGTACAGCCATGGCGTGCCAAACAGTAATACGTTCGTTGCTGGTATCGTCAATACGAGTACCTATATTCTGCCCCACCGGGGGCAATGGTGGCCTGATACAGTCATGGCGCGCCGAACAATATCGACTACCCTCTGCCTGGTTACGGACAATAAACTCGAACGAGTGTTGTCGGTAGAGTGGCATAAATTGAACTTTAAATTATTATCGCACGGGAGGGGGACACCCCCCTACCCCGTCCACCGCCACTCAATGGCGACGACGGTCTCGGCGGCCTGGTACAGCCATCGTGCGCCAGACAAAAATAGGTAGCGGGTAGATCTACCTACAGTATATCCTGCCTTATCAAGGGCAATACCTTGGCGGCCTAAGATGGTCGGATGCGCCAGTTTGTACCACAGCAATATTTGCGTACATCTATATACAGCAGCAGCGCACGAACGAAGTGGTGCGAAACCAAAATAACGGAACCACCTATATACTCGTATGAATAGGATGTTACTCGTGTCATTCATACCTACTCGTACCTGCATCATAGTACGTGGTAAAATGCATAGTAGGCTACACCCTCACTCGCCCATCGCCACGCTACGGCGGCGGCTTTCGCTGGCAGCCTGGTACCGCCATCGCGTGCCAGACATATACATATTTGTAGCTGTCATCATCAATACGAGTACGTATCATATTCTGCCTCACCACGGGCAATACTTTCGCCGGCGGCCCGATACGGTCGTGGCGCGCCGGACAACAACACCTACACTCTGCGTCATCAGGGACAATAAACTAACACGAGTGTTGTCGGGAGAGTGGCATAAACTGCAGTATAGATTGTTATCGCATGGGGGGGTGACACCACCCTCACACGTCCACCGCCACTCAACGGCGGCGACCTCTGGCGGCCTGGTACAGCCAGCGCGAGCCAGGCAATAATGGGTTGCCTCATCAAGGGCGCAAGACCTTCGCTGGCGGCCTATCACGATGAGGGTGTGCCAGAAACATGTTAAGTAACGAACACCTACATTCTGCATCCTTCGGGACAAAAAACTCGTAAAAAAAACGTACGAGTGTTGTCGGTAGAGTAGTATAAACTGCAGTGTAGATTGTTGTCGCATTGAGGGTGACACCTCGTCACACGTCCACTCAACGGCCGCAATTTTCGCTGCCGGCCTGGTACAGCCACCGCGTACCAGACAATAATAGGTACCGATAGCAGACGGTCTATACGAGTACCTACATTCGGCTTCATAAGGGCGAAGCATACCTCGCATTGTATCCTATGTACACTAGCAGTACGTGCGTACTTATATATACAGCCTCGTGACTTCACATCGTACGGCACACTCGCATCGTACCAAGTATGTATATGTACAGCTACTGCTGTAAACAGAGATGTAATGCAGAACTCGTATGTACAATCACCGGATAACTGCTGTGAGATTTTTCGTACGACGATCATATACAGCAGTACAGGACACCTACGGTAGTAAGCAACAGGATAATAGGGAAACCAGGCTGATTTAGAGGAAATATGATATTCGGTAGTCGTTATCTTGAAATTAGTGTAGAAAGCACCCTTTCTCTAATAAGAAACACAGCCTGGACCATATTTCCTGTTTCTTATAATTTAATAGGTGTCCTGTACATACTGCTGTACTCGTACATCTTAGGTACCTGGTACCTGGCATCTGACAACAGACCGTATCATGTCCTGGTTAGTACTACAAGCACCGAACCACCTGACACACACCACACGCACCACATGTGAAGGACGGTAGGCCCCGCCAGATAGTCCCCCTGTCGTCCTAGCAGCCATAGCCCTCAGCTCCAAACCAGGCGATCCGACGATGCAAGTGCGGTGTGCATATTCACAGCAGTCCTCCAAACGCCCACCAAGCAAATAAGAGGCTCAACCTCAGGCTTAAAGGCTCAAGCGTCAGAAGGCTCAAGCGTCAGTCTTCGTTGGCTAGCCAACCGACTTCCGGATGTCTTCCTGCTTTTCCCGCAAGACATCCCTCTGACTCGCTGGTGGCCGGCGTAGGTGTGCCAACGCGTGTGCTCGTTACATACTACCACTGTACTGGCTATTTAGGGTCCCAGTGCCCCAATTACATTTACCATTCTATGATCCCCGATCCCCGATGCTGACATGCCAAATTCTCTTAGGTACAATAAACCACGGTTTGTTCTGTGACACTCCGGTAGCGGAGGCCGATACTGCGTGTATGAACAAACCTGTCCTTAAAAAAATCGCCTACCCGCACTATCGAGGCCCGGATTTATATAGTGCGAGTGCCCGCTATATTTGCGGGTTTTATCGCTTGTCACATACCCGCAGTATAAAGGGACCTCGACTGCTGTATGCAACATGATGAGCGACACGCATCACGTGGCACACACTGCCTGTTGCTTGCTGCTGCTGCCACATGCAGGGAATCTCAGCCAGTCGTACTCCGTACGTACGCGAGGATCATGTCGTTGAGGTATACCGTAATATGTGTGGCTGCTGTTATCTTGGTTGACACAGAGTGTCCCCGAATGGAACTTCCATGCGCAAGCTTGAGAGGAGGATGCGCGTCTTGTGGCACGACCCCACGGTAGTTATTACGGAGGACCATAGTAAACAGAACCAAATAAATATTGTTACTAAATATACGTAAATATATAGGTTTTTGTTGACACCGTAGGCCTTTTATTTACCATGGTCCCTCGTAATACTCCTTGATTGCCGACTCTTTTCATGTACGAGTAGTGCGGTACAGTATGTGGCTTTTGTTGCCACCGGAAAATAACGACCACCTTTTTCCCCCCTGTAATTTTGGGTAATTTTCCAGTCAGAGGGAGACTGGAACATTCCAGGAAACTATAATGTGGTCGTTTTTTTCCAGTGGCAACACAAAAAAAAAGCCGGCAATCAAGAACTGTATTTCCATCTGTAACAGGGACCGGGAGCCGCGGCATTCAAACAAACACGCAGCTGGCCGCCACGACATCTACACTGGCTTGCGTGTCTCGCGACTCCCGTCTCGAGGGAACCTCGTGGTCAAAGCACGGTGGTTGGATCTGGATACGAGGCTTGTGTCTCCGAGCTGCTGCAAATCTCCAAATCGCTCGTCCGAGCTACGCTCTCATACGAAATATACAGGGCTTGAGCCAGCATCTCAGCCCAACGAAACCAGGGTGCGACAGGACGTGTGTCGTGCACCTGCCTGCACAAGGGCGCCCGGGGGTTTGGATATCATATACACCTAACCCCCCCCCCCGAAGTATTTTGTTATTTTTTAAACAACGATTTTTGTTTTGGTTTGTATCCAGGGTGTATCGGTATACAGTACAGGACACCTAATAAGAAACAGGCTAATAAGAAAGCCAGGCTGAGATTTCGAGGATAACATGAAACTCAGGAGTCCTTATCTTGAAATTAGTGTAGAAATCACCCTCTCTCGAGTATGAAATCCAGCCTGGATCAGGGTTCCTGTTTCGGATAGGGTGTCCTGTACTGCAGTATATGTGATTTGTGTGACGGTATAATACCGGAGAGGCGCAAACCCTCACATCGAGTCAGATAACGTAACATGACACCACATTCCTCGTGCGACACAGTATACCTGGTATGGTTGTTCTGCTTTGCTGCTTGGTCTAGACTTTGGTGGTACACTGCAGGTCATCACGTGCTTGACGGGAATACCATACTGACATGTTTTTACTGGTACTCCAGCGTATAGTCTTCCCGTTTTACGGCTTAGACAAGGCATTTCATGATGTAATATGTAAGTGTCGATCACTGTTCGCGATCTCTCCGACAGTGGCCTTCAGGACATGTACAGAGGCAGGTGGGAAGGTAAGGCAGTGCTGTTCCATTCGTATAATATGGAAGCTTTTAGGAATATTAAAAAAAAATCGGAATAGCCCCGTTCATAGAATACGCCTTATCAGGACTCTACAAACCAATGGGAAAACACCGTCTGGAAAGGAAGACCTGCAGTTGTGGTCGAGACCTCAACCCACAGCCCTCCATCGAGAGCCTGGACAAGTTGGTTGCAAAGAGTGTGGTGAGTAGAGTGGAGCTTCGAGGTTTCGTTTGTTTGTGCGCCCATTTCAGTATGTGGTCGCAGTGTAAATTTGTCCAAGTCAGGATTCGCCGCGAAATGCACCAAGAACTGCCCGGGTAGATCCGAGCGTGTCCACATCCGAGCTTGTCGATAGCCGCCGCAGAGCTTGGCGGGTTCTGCATGCCTATGGCGCATATCAGTGGTTGTCTTGTTTGTATGTAAGCAGTACACTCCACCAGACGTCAGTGTTGAAGTGCAGTAGCTGTGGCTACAGCTTAGAACAACAAAAAACACATACCTCGCACACGTCGATGCTGCTCTGGTTTGCCAGCGCAGCACTACTGCTACTACTGTAGTCATTACCTGGTATCATACAAGATATCCAACCTGATGGGCAATGTTCGATATCCAAGCTGTACGATAATACCCACCGGGTACTGCTGCTGTGCCAGTATGATGCCCGCCTTATCACAGACGATGCAAGTCGGCGACAGAGCCGACCGCTAATAGCGTAGTTGTGGCGACGACGGAACCAAACCTCAATTTCATACGTACCTGCTCTTCTGCGTATCAATTGCTCGAGAATTGACGTACAGCAGTGTCGAAACTTGACGTAGAATCATGCTTGTATATATACTTCTACTGCTGTAGAAGACGTAGAAAGGCCAAGGAAGCGTCGTGACGCCACGAGTCTAGATAGGGTGGTGTAAAAGTGTATTCACAGCAGCAGGATGTAACCACAGGTACCAGATAAACTGCGCTTGGCATGCATGTGCATATCCTGTGAACGTTCTGCTGTTCGCAGCATATCATAGTTTGCTGTGTACCTGGTAGAAAACAGTAGTACCCTACAGTACGAGTTAATTAAGTTTTCTCCTACAGATAAAAAAATATCGCCCGAGCGTGCACGTGTTGTGCGCGTACAGTGGGGCAGCAGTCTCTTATACATACACATACATGTAAATAACTTGTGGCAAACTGCGTACAGTAGTAGAAGTAGGGTTATGATATGCAAATACTGGTCATATCGGGTATCGTTGGCGTCTGCAACAAAATATATAGGATACAGAAGTGTATGGAACCGTTCGTTCTCCTATAGAGCAGCCAGAGGTGGATCAATCTCACTATGTACTCCAAGGTAGTACAGCAGTACGTACATCAGTAAAATCTCACTATGTACTACGTACGGTAGTACAGCAGTACGTACAGCAGTAGAATCTCACTATGTACTACGGTAGTACAGCAGATGCGTTGGTACATACGGAGTAGGTTTCTGTATCGCACCCTAACCTCTTTACCGTACCGGGAATATCATGTTCGAAAACTCATTCATGTACAAGACAGGTTACAGATCGAGCACGATATCACACGCGCGTATGTTCTCGTATCTAACAAGACCCTAAATGACGGCGTGTAATTCGGCGACTCCTACGTGCGTTTCTAAAATACAGGTTTACGGACGACGATAATTGGTCTGCACGTGGGAGGAGCGGCGTTGTCGGAGACTGCTCCGATAAATTGGTTTCCAAATTTACGCATTCATTGGCAGTAGTTAGTCACCATGCAGTTGACACTACCCGTGGCAGCGGTGGGGGTAGACGGGTTGTTCGTACCAAGAACCTATTTCGTACGAAGTCTCGAGTATTCATTACAAAGAAACGAAAATAGCCTGCACACGTGGCAACCCCCCCCCCGGTCCACAGTGCCAAACGAACCACGCCTCCGTTGCGCTACACTCCCTACCGCGGTACGTAGCGCGTGGCAACACCACCAGCGCGTGGGGGGGGTTTTCATTCAACCAGGTACCCCGGGTCTTGGTGGGCTCAAGAAAACTAAGCCTGAGCTTGAATGCGACCCCAAGACGTGCGACACGGAATGCCTGCTTCAAAAAACCAAGTACGTTCTTGTATGGCGGCGAAGTCACGATCCAGTCCGGGCGTACGGACTCCTCCGTGAACGCGTCTCCAAATCCTTCCGACGCCGCGTCCATGTGAAAATCAGACTTGAAACTGAGGAATGCATGCAGCGATTAGGGGCCGGTGATACAGCAATATGGATGTGTAAGTACTCGCAGTTTCTGAATTACTTGTGAATACGTAGGGTGTCCCATCTTGCGTACTTCGACTGACAAAAAATAGGGACACTCATTCCGGGGATGTTGAACGATACGTATTAATAATTTTGGGACAACGGTATTTTCCGTGCAACAGTACTGACATGAGTTGCGACGACACACCTGGGATTTAAGTCGTTGGTGGAAACACGCAAGCCGTGCGCCGTCATCACCCTGGCCACCGCATCGCCTGTAGCTCCGCAGCTATCAAGCACTCGACCTTCAAGGTTGATATAGGACAAGAGACCACGAACCTGCACAAAGTAGCACGGATAATAAACCAAGAACCACGCACGAAAAAGGAGGTTAGACAGCAGCCAGTGGGTGCTGCCTAGCGTACCGTTTGGTGACGAGGCTGCCCGCAACTGCAACATAATAAACAAGAGATAGTATATCGTACGTTGTGAAATACTACAAATCTGTCCCGAAATATAATAACCGTTTGTATATAATTTCAATATACAAACGGTGCATATATTTCGGTACAGGGTGGTAGATATACTCGACATAAAATTGCACTCGTACTCGATAAATCAGTTGAATACGTACACGTACGTACAATCGTCCGACACATACCTGAGTCCCGAAATATAATAAAGAAAGGTTTGTACTCGTATATATATTTTAATACAAACGGTGCTTATGTTTCGGGACAGAGTGGTGGATATACTCGACAACACATCTACAGTAGACTCGTACTCGACAAATCAGTTGACTACGTACACGTACGTACAATCGCCCTACTATTACCTGAGTCCCGACATATAATGACCGTTTGTATATATTCGTAATATACAAACGGTGCTTATGCTTCGGGACAAAATGGTAGATATACTCGACACAGAAACTTGCACTCGTACTCGATAAATCAGTTGACTACGCACACGTACGTACAATCGCCCTACACATACCTGAGCGCTGGTGGACGGGAAGCGCCCCATTGGTGAATGCTGCCCAGTCGCCATCCGATCGAGCGAACCCTGCTCATCCTTCAAACACCTAAGTTTGTATTTCTGGTACAAGTTGGCAGCACAGCCAGGTCGAGTACAAATACACTCGCCGTACTCAAATGGCTCCGCTGCCAGGTCGCGTTCGAACACCCAACCATCGCCGACTTGCTCAGCCCATGCCCCCAACTCCGCCCAGTATGGGCCGTTCCCGACATGCTTCCATCCACCGGCGATCCCATCACGTCCTCCGACCCGCCCGCAAGCAAAACAGCTTCCAATACCCCCACCCGCATGCAGAGGCTTCCCATGAACGGCTCGGCCACATGAAGCCCTGGCACCTCGAGAGGGCATTTTTTACGAAATTTACCAAAAAATGAACTTATTTCAGGCAAACCGAAATGCTGATTTCTCTACGAGCCCTCGACCATCGATCAATCGGACACTTGCTATACCTTGCCCGACACTTCTCCGACCTCGGCCAACCGTCACCGAGTCTTGGCAACGATTTTTTGTGATACAGTGACGCCTTGCGACCAGCGCAGCGGCAAGAAGACACGATCAAGCCAGGATTTTCAGAGTCGCCGGAAAATAGGCACAAGTCCACGTTCACCTAATTGTTTTCACCTATAGAGCACCACGATGGGGTACTGAGCCTCGTCTCCGAATCGCACGCCCAGCGATGTCTTGGGTGGGCCGCTATGTACGATCGTGTGATCGGGTGCTTGGTGAGGGTGTTTTATTAGACCAACCCCTTGTAAAAAAAACGCCTTCCATTGGTGGCGAAACTCTACTCACACCATTCAACCTGGCTCACTGGCCTCTATCACGCAGGACATCTCTACCAACACATACCTATCGATAGCTGAGCACTGCAGCTACACACAAGTGCTGTCACAAGGCCCATGAGGTGTATGCACGATGCGCTATGCGACGTAATGATGCCAACTTCAACATGCGGCGGAATACGAACGGAACAGCACTGGGTAGTATTATTATTAGTAGTAGTAGTAGTAGTAGTAGTAGTAGTAGTAGTAGTAGTAGTAGTAGTAGTAGTAGAGTAGATAGTAGTAGTAGTAGTAGTAGTAGTAGTAGTAGTAGTAGTAGTAGTAAGTAGTAGTAGTAGTAGTAGTAGTAGTAGTAGTAGTAGTAGTAGTAGTAGTAGTAGTAGTAGTAGTAGTAGTAGTAGTGGTTGTAGTAGTAGTAGTAGTAGTAATAGCAATACCAGGTATAGTAGTAGTGGTAGAAGTAGTACAGTAGTAGTAATATCAGTAAGTACTGTAGTAGAGGTAGAAGTGTTAGCAGTAGTAGTAGTTGTCGTAATATTTGTAGTGGTAGCGGCAGTAGTATAGTCGTAGCAACGGAACCTGTTTTCGCCATAATGCTCGAATTTGCGTGCAGGCCAAGGATAGTCGAAAAACTATGTTTTCGACACACCACCTCGAATTATTCAACTTCGACCCTGGGGGTACCTGACACCGTCCCCTCCTTCTACGCCTGACCAATACCTATAGACTGAAAACAGGGGACGGTAGAGACCCCCCCCCCCTGCGCCCCCTATAAATATATGATATATTTATAGGTTGGGTTGGCGTCGGTTGGCAACGACGCTGTAAAACACGCCACTCGCTGAGTGAGCTCGACAACCAGGGTGCCGTTTTTTTTTTTTTTTTGGCGGTCACCAAAGCTGGCGGTCGAGTAGATCATTTGTGCGGGGTGGAGAACCTTTGCTCCGCACAAGGGGAATGGTCGTATCACGTAGTGTGAATATGGTAAGGCATCCGCGAGGCAGTTGACGTAGTAAAACCCATTGCTGTCTCGGGAAGTGGCCACACCAGAAATTAAATTAACTCATTGAAGCTGTCGTCCATATGCAAGTCCGCCTCAGAGGCGGTTCTTAGCAGGGAGAACAATCCAACGGTAGGGGTACCACTTTTAGGCTCAACATTTTATCACCGGTTGTGCTCCTCACGTGAGCAACCACCGGGTACTATTAATAGTTTACTGGTGTACTTGTTCTTCGAATACCGCATTGGATGGTTTGGTCGGGTTGCGCGAACGAATCTTTCCGATGTCATGTTTCGGGTGAGATATTGAGCTCCTCATGTGAGGAGCTCAGAAAATCCTGCTGCACCCCTACCGTGGGATGACTCAGGATGCAGCTCACCCTCCATGCGACTCGCCCAATACCTTCACGGCGTTTCGCGCTTGGTGCAAGCAATGTCTGCCTGGTTGGTGAAAACCCAACGCTGCTCCGTCCCGGCATTGTAGGATGCGAGGGTCTATGGTCATATGACTACGGCCGTGCACAACATGAGTACCCCCCCCCCCCCCAACATCGTCCTGTGTGTATATGGTAAGGCACCCCGAGGAGTTGACATAGTGCTCCCATTGCTGTCTCAGGAAGTGCACACCAGAAATTAAATTAACTCATTGAAGCTGTCATCCATATGCAAGTCCGCCTCAGAGGCGGTTCTTAGCAGGATGCAGCTCACCCTCCATGCGACTCGCCCAATACCTCACGGCGCTTCGCGCTTGGTGCAAGCAATGTCTGCCTGGTTGGTGAAAACCCAACGGCTCCGTCCCGGCATTGTAGGGATGCGAGGGTCTATGGTCATATGACTACGGCCGTGCACACATAGAGTAACCCCCCCCCCCCTGCTTGAAAAACTGACACAGGGGACGGTAGAGAGCCGCCCCCCCCTGCTTGATACAAGCCTTCCAGAGTACCAAATACTACTGGGCGGCGCTGCGACCTAAGGCCGCAGCTGCGTAGTGACAGCGACTGCAGCAGTAGTGAGCGGTATAAAGGAGCTATGAGCTCGCTCGAAGGTGGACCAGAAGGCCCCAAGAGAGCCGTGGGTCGGCAGCAGAGAAATCGATAGACCCAGGTATCTTCCACACCTGTGATACCCTTGCAACGAGAATCCACAGGGAAACGAACCGCTGGCCGCCTCCTGCGTGTCATTGACACCTTACAGGCGCGGTCAGTGGTTCGTTTCCCTGATGGATTCTCGTTGCAAGGGTATACACAGGTGTGGAAGATACCTGGGGTCTATCGATTCATCTGCTTGCCGATCCCACGGCTCTCTTCGGGGCCTTCTGGTCCACCTTCGAGCGAGCTCATAGCTCCTTTATACCGCTCACTACTGCTGCAGTCGCTGTCACTACGCAGCTGCGGCCTATAGGTCGCAGCGCCGCCCAGTAGTATTGTAGTACTCTGGAAGGCCTTGTATCAAGCAGGGGGGAGCGGCTCTCTACCGTCCCCTGTGTTCAGTTTACAAGCAGGGGGGGGGGGGGGTTACTCATATCGTGCACGGCCGTAGTCGATATGACCATAGACCCTCGCATCCCTACAATGCCGGGACGGAGCACGTTGGGTTTTCCCCAACCAGGCAGACATTGCTTGCACCAAGCGCGAAGCGCCGTGAGGTATTGGGCGAGTCGCATGGAGGGTGAGCTGCATCCTGCTAAGAACCGCCTCTGAGGCGGACTTGCATATGGATGACAGCTTCAATGAGTTAATTTAATTTCTGGTGTGGCCACTTCCTGAGACAGCAATGGGAGCACTATGTAACTGCCTCGCGGGTGCCTTACCATATACACACAGGCACATGTTATGGGGGGGGGGGGGTACTCATGTGTGCACGGCCGTAGTATATGACCATAGACCCTCGCATCCCTACAATGCCGGGACGGAGCACGTTGGGTTTTCACCAACCAGGCAGACATTGCTTGCACCAAGCGCGAAACGCCGTGAAGGTATTGGGCGAGTCGCATGGAGGGTGAGCTGCATCCTGAGTCATCCCACGGTAGGGGTGCAGCAGGATTTTCTGAGCTCCTCACATGAGGAGCTCAATATCTCACCCGAAACATGACATCGGAAAGATTCGTTCGCGCAACCCGACCAAACCATCCAATGCGGTATTCGAAGAACAAGTACACCAGTAAACTATTAATAGTACCCGGTGGTTGCTCACGTGAGGAGCACAACCGGTGATAAAATGTTGAGCCTAAAAGTGGTACCCCTACCGTTGGATTGTTCTCCCTGCTAAGAACCGCCTCTGAGACGGACTTGCATATGGACGGCAGCTTCAATGAGTTAATTTAATTTCTGGTGTGGCCACTTCCCGAGACAGCAATGGGTTTTACTACGTCAACTGCCTCGCGGATGCCTTACCATATTCACACTACGTGATACGACCATTCCCCTTGTGCGGAGCAAAGGTTCTCCACCCCGCACAAATGATCTACTCGACCGCCAGCTTTGGTGACCGCCAAAAAAAAAAAAAAAACGGCACCCTGGTTGTCTAGCTCACTCAGCGAGTGGCGTGTTTTACAGCGTCGTTGCCAACCGACGCCAACCCAACCTATAAATATATCATATATTTATAGGGGGCGCAGGGGGGGGGGGTCTCTACCGTCCCCTGTTTTCAGTCTATAGGTATTGGTCAGGCGTAGAAGGAGGGGACGGTGTCAGGTACCCCCAGGGTCGAAGTTGAATAATTCGAGGTGGTGTGTCGAAAACATAGTTTTTCGACTATCCTTGGCCTGCACGCAAATTCGAGCATTATGGCGAAAACAGGTTCCGTTGCTACGACTATACTACTACCACTACTACACTACTACTACTACTACTCTACTACTACTACATACTACTACTACTACTCTGATTGACTACTACTACTACTACTACTACTACTACTACTACTACTACTACTACTACTACTACTACTACTAACTACTACTACTACTACTACTACTACTACTACTACTACTACTACTACTACTACTACTACTACTACTACTACTACTACTACTACTACTACTACTACTACTACTACTACTACTACTACTACTACTACCTGTCTCTTATCCACATCTCTACTACTACTACTACTACTACTACTACTACTACTACTATATATACTACTCTCTCTCTACTACTACTACTACTACTACTACTACTACTACTACTACTACTACTACTACTACTACTACTACTACTACTACTACTATACTACTACTACTACTACTACTACTACTACTACTACTACTACTACTACTACTACTACTACTACTACTACTACTACTACTACTACTACTACTACTACTACTACTACTACTACTACTACTACTACTACTACTACTACTACTACTACTACTACTATTAATAGCTCTGCTGTATGTTACGTCTAAGCGACGAGCTTGCTGGCCTTGGCGCATTACAGGTTCTCATCTCCCTCGAGTAGAGCTGATGACTTATTTCTCGTACGTAAACAGCAGCAGCAGGTATGTATGTGAACCGTTTTCTCGTATAACTAGTGGGAAGCTCTTACTTTACGGCAGCAGTAATATGATACGAGTACTACACACACGAATGCTGCTGTGTACTACCAGGTATGGTGCGAGACAGATGGCCTATAACCACTGCATGTTTACATTACAGCCTACCACATATTCGAGTCTCACCTTGAACTTTTCCGCTCCGAGCACGACGTTATTGCCGGAGAGCAGTGCCACCATCCCAACAAAAATCTTGACAAATTGCATCGTGATAATTGTCTTGTGTTTACCGGTTGCGTGTACGTCGGTCATAGCAGAAGTGGAATGAAAGGCAAGGGGTCGCAATTATTTTCAGGGCCTTCCTCGGGAAAATTCCCGAAGATTTCGGGAATCGAGTAAATCAACCATATCAAACTAACCAATGCCAAATAACCAATGTTAAAAGCACCACAAGAAAGACCAAACCACGGCGAATCGAATGACGACGTTTTGTTTTTTTGTTACGATGTAGGAGCTGCGGTATGGCCACGGGATTTTTACCACGGGAATTTGATTTTGAATTACCGTGGTAAAATTCCCGTGGCCATACCGCAGTTCCTACTACGTAAAAATAAATGAAAACGCCGTCATTCGATTCGCCGTGGTTTGGTCTTTCTTGTGGTGCTTTTCACATTGGTTATTCCTCCTTGGTTAGTTTGATATGGTTGATTTACCTCGATTCCCGAAACGTTCGGGAATTTTCCCGAGGAAGACCCTTATTTTCACGGGGTTCATCATCTGAGAAATATCAGAAAATTCCAACAAAATTCCTGATCCTTTTTTTTTTTCGTAGAATCACAAAAGTCCTTCTAGTCGTGAAGCGAAGAACAATACTATCCAAGAAGCACAAGTTTCAGGACAGACAAGCGCTCCAAAGCCGGAGACCCGAGCTCCAAAGAGGAGAGGAGTCAGAGGAATTGGTGGACTGGGTTTTTTATCACATCATATATCTTGCCTTCGGTATAGCTGCGCACCATTGATTCATGCACGTTTGGCGAAGAATCGATACTTTTTATAACTGCGTCGGCTAATGGGTAGTTTTGTAAGTAGACGACGTAACGACCTCCGCTATCGGAGTAACGAACAAAACAAGGTTTATTGGTAGAGATTATGAGCCTTGTCTGTTTCGGGGGCTGGAATAGAGCAAGTTTGGTTTTGGGATGGAGGGCCCTGCACGCAGTCCTTTGCAGAAGGCATCGCGCGTAGGTCAGCATCCCCACGTCGGGCACAAGCAAGCACGAGGTCCTGCAACGAGCACGGGCAGACGTGAAGTAGTCTCTGGTTTGGCCAGCTAAAGCCAGGAATGTATGCCTTCTTTTCTGCCGCTCCACCCCCCAATTGTTTTATCGATGTTTTTATGACTGCGTCGGCTAAGATATAGACATATTTCATGTGTTGCATAATATTCTTCTCCCTCTTGCGCTAAATTTTTGCTATGGGATTTTGTCGGCCTGTCGTCACGAAACATGTTTTGGTATGAGGTGTGTCGATCTTTGGATGAAGAATTGGACCAAGATATATAGCAGGTTTCATATTTGGGTAAAGGGTGGTAGTGCTTATTCTATTGAGTACACGAAGGGGAGGAGAATTGGTGGGATGATATTGGTGGCATTTGGCGAATTGTGTCAGCTTTTTCATTCTGAATGAATAATTCCCTGCACATTGTCGGAAGGCAAATACTATATTAAAATTAGTCCCCACTAGCTCAAGTAGTTGATTAGTTCATTTCATCTACCCCCATCCACACTACATATATACCACGCGTCGAGCAAGCCCCACAAGAAATATATATATATATATATATATATATATACTGGTAGGGGTGTATATAGCACGTTTGGTTTGGCCTACAGTCGTTAATAACTGGTCTAGTTGTTAACTTGGCAGCTCTTGTCGATTCTGTAAATAAAACTATTTAGAGCCACTCACACCTGTTTCAAGTACATTAGCATGGCTACCTACAATCGTTTGGGCCTCACAAGCGTCGAACGAGGACACACCCACCTCTTTATTCCGTAGCAGATGCGATAGAGAGCGTCGTTCACAAACAAGAAATCGCAATATGAAAGGCTCACCCTGTATCTACGATATATTTCTTTGTTTCTACACACTGCTGCTGTGTGCTGCTTCTGCTTCTGCTGCAAGCAGACGCAAACGGCCAGTATATACTGGTAGCCGCATATGCGTGCAGGAATGCCCAAAACCATGCCCCGCTCCCTGAACGGCGATGGTGTCAGATCCATCAGAGTGCCACATGCAGGTCGTGCATGCAACGTGAGCGACACGCATCGGGTGGTACACACTATCTACTACTGCTGCTATAAAAGAAACGTCAGTCGTACTCGGTGCGTATGCGAGGATGATGTCGTTGCGATACAGTGGGGGCCCGGATGTATGAAATATTGTGTCAAGAAACGGAGGCTGGGATTGTGAGAAAAAAAAAGAAACTGCATGTAAGAAAGACAGCTCAACCGGGCAACGAAACAACAGAAAAATGCTACATAAGAAACAACACAGTGATTGTCGTTCCATCTAATTTAAGAAACGAGGTCGCTCCGGAGCGTGGTACGGAATAAGAAACGCCAAACGTTAAAACCTCCCAGCCGTGCTACGAGTACCGTCCAGAAAAGTGAACCAAGTAATAAAGTCTCATCACAGCCGGCATTCTTTTTTTTTCTTCATTTGTTTTTTTCCCCAACAGCTTTTTGTTTGTTCATTACAAGTCACAAATAAAATGTCCCCTGGTGGAAAAACAAAAAAGAGCCCGCTAGATCAGTCGCTCGTTAAACGTGGGGTGCTTGTGAGATTGGGACTGGGTTGGTTCGGAGGGTTGATAACACGTACCAGGTAGAGCACACCAGAGGTCTAGGTGTGGGTATGACTACCGCGTCATGCTCCATGCTGATGGAAGCACGAACAATTTGAAGTTTCCGTTGGAGTCGTACAGTACGGGTGAGGGCTCCGCTGTTGGGGCGTGGGTTGAGGTAGGGCTACAGTAGGGGGTGATGAGGTCGGGGCGGGCGCTGACTCCGAATGTCCGCAACGCGGAGCTTGCAGCTTAGGTGGGGGCGAGCTGATCCGCCTAGTGTTAGTATATACTTGGTATACGTCGAGTGTATGACATGCTTCATTGAGGGTCAGGTTTATTGATTGGGGAGGTCAAGAGAGTACCCTCATATCCAAGGTATTTACATAGTGGTAGTAACGGCACTCCAACTCGTCGGTTGCGGCTGACGTGTACAATGTCAACATGATACGTGGTTCTCGCGTCATATATTGATAAGAAATAAGAAACACTGGAAACACTACAATTTAAGTCGAGCAAAATAAGAAACATGATATAAGAAATGCCGTCAATGTTGCTGGTGTGGGCACACGAGAAATAAGACTTTGAGCCTGGAAGCCAAGCTGACGTTTCTTAACACCGGCCCCCCACTGTATGCCGTATAATTTGTGTCTGCTGTGAATACAGCCGTTCTGGAATGGAACTTTCATGCGCAAGCTATTATATTATTAAAAAAAGAATGTTCGTCTTGTGGCATGACCCCACAGAAGTTCTTGATTGCCGGCAATTTTAATATATTTGTTGTTACCACTGGAAAAAAACGACCACAAGTTGATTTCCTGGAAGTTTCCAGTCTTTCTTACATGATGTACAGTACAGCAAGCACCGTGCCAATTTGTAACTACTCCCCCTGCTGTTTGTACTGACAGTTGACACTACCCACCCAAAACACCAGGCATATACTCCCATACTACTGTATATCCAAATGGATTTATCTCCCAAGTACCCAAGCGATTATCGTATGGGTTAAATTGGGTTTTTTATCCTCCGGGGGATGCGTAAGGGCCCGAATTAACGAGTCTAAAATAAATTCAATTTGGAAAAATAAAAATTCAAATTCGCTTTTCATTGGTCAACACACACACCAGCACCAAAGATTAGGATCTTGGGGTATAATATTGGGTGGTGGTGCGGGTTCTGACCAATGAACACTCCCGTCAACTTTACATTGAAATCAGTCTTCGAATGCATTTTGAGGTTGAGACTACCTACTCCCATCACCCTCATCCCCTTCCCGTCACCAATTAGGACCCGTTCTTTACCGGGGGGAATCTCTACCCAGTCATAGACGTTCCGGGCGTCACTGGTGACATGATTGGTGGATCCGTTGTCGGAAACCCAATGCTCACTACCTTGTGGTCGCCTGATGCACTCCCCAATGGTCTCACTATCCTGTTGACTCGCAAGCGCCACACCACTCACTCCTACTCTACCAACACTCAAATCCGACTCGCCTTGTGGCACTGAACGTGCCATGAGTAGATGCAGAGCGCTCCGGGGAGATGTAGATATTCCGGGAGAAGACGCAGAGGAAGAGGGCGGAACATGGCTGGGATGATGCTGGAGGTGCTGGGGCGGCGGTGGTTGCTGATGCTCCGGCGCCTGCGGCGGTGGCTGGTACTGCGGTGCATGCGGTGGCTGGTACTGCTGTGCATAAGACGGCTGGTACTGCTGCGCAGGCGGCGGATAGTACTGCTGCACAGGCGGTGACTGGTACTGCTGCATGGACGGCGGCGGGTACTGGTACGGAGGTGGCGGCTGATACTGCTGCAGAGGCGGCGGCTGGTACTGCTGCAGAGGCGGCGGCTGGTACTGCTGCAGAGGCGGCGGCTGGTACTGCTGCAGAGGCGGCGGCTGGTACTCCAGCGGCTGCTCCTCCTCATAGTAGTACTCTCCGTAGTCTTCGTGGTAGTAGCTGCCGCTCCCACCGACGGCGGCTGCGTCAGGACCATGAGCACTCGGATCGTCATCATAGGCGGCGATGGCGGCGGGGGCGGCGGCGGCGACGGGGGCGGCGACGGCGGCGGTGGCGGCGGCGGTGGTGCCAGCAATATTTGCTTGACCGTACGAGTGCGGCCACGGCTGCTGTCGACCAGGTGTCGCATACGGGGGGCGGGGGCCTCCACTCAAAGCGGGACCCCCCGGGCGGGGTGGCGCGGTTCCGTAGCCGCCGGGGGGGGGAGGGTTGCCTCTCCCCCTACCCCCAACTGCTTGCGCACGACCACCCCCATACCTTCTTCTGCCTCCCCTGACCGCCAGGTCCTCTGCCTCGATGGCCCCACTGCTGTGATGCCCCGCTCCAACCACCACCACCCCGACCGCTGGGGTCGGCCGCTGCTGCTGTTGCTGCTGTTGCTGTGCTGTTGCTGCATGCTGCTGGTACGCTCCGCTGCTGCTGCTGCTGCTGCTGCTGGTACGGCTCCTGTTGCTAGCTGCTGCTGGTCGCTGCCGCTGCTGCTGCGTGCTGTGTTCCACCCCTGGGATCGTTCCTCCGGTTCCTTCCGCGTCCGCCTCGGTCACTCTCCCGCCATGCCGAGCACCCCCATCGCCCCGACCTCCGTCGGCAGCAATGAGGGCGTGTCCCGTCCCGTCCCTCTGCTCCTCCTCCCTCGACATCTCCATCTCCCCGTACGCGCTGAGCACCACATCTTCAAGGGCTTGGTACGTCAACTCTGCATTGGCGAGCAAAATGCTTTTTTTGCACCCCAAAAGCAGGGGAAAGGTTACGCGCAAAATGTTGGTTAGCGTCGATATCAGGAAAACCATTCCATGGTTACTAAGTCTGGTCCTGAGCACACAACCCCTCGAAAAAACTCGTTGGGGCTTTCCCCGTCCTTCATCCTAAGGCTGTACCATGCTTGAGTAAGTCTAGCCTTTTCTGCTCAGCCTGAGGTGCGTTGCTTCTTAAAAGCAGACCACCCCTCGACTGGCTACCGGTTGCTGTTACCAGTTCTCGCAAGTGCTTTGTGTGAGATGCAATTTACCAGTATACTCCAAGCGTGATGCTGATCACCTCCCAGTCCGACGTCTGCCCATTCCTGATGTCTTCTTTCTTGCTCGATGATCTTGGTCATCCAGGGAAGCTCCTCGCCCAAGACGACAAAACCCACCATTGTGCTGCACCTTGTGCCCGAGCTACCGTGACCATGAGTCGGACGCTAGCGTAAGGGGACAACTCGTGCACCGGGTGCTTGGCACAGCCTCGCTCACGAAGAGCGGTGGGTCGAGAGTCGGGAAGCCATGAGGCTGGTAGAAGAAGAAGAAGAAAAATATATATCAATTATATTATGTTAACTAACTGATTGTGAGCAAGGGGGCCTCTCATCCCCAAGCTCTATGACCCTTGAGAACAGGTCAAACAATATGTGACCCATCCCGGGAAACATAATGCACTCAATCCATCTTCGTTGATGAATTGCAGTCACACAACCAAGGTTATTGTACTAATACGGCAATGTCACGTATCATACATTTCAGGAATATCACATCAGACTTTGATACGAGTAAATCCCACAATGCCGTTTTCGAATATAATTTGCCAAAAACGATCGTTTTACCTATGTATGGTCTCCGGGGCTTTTTCTATATACATTAACCAAGCTTTATGTTTCTAGGGCCCGTTTTGACGAGTATGAAATAAATTCAATTTGGAAAAAATAAAATTCAAATTCGCTTTTCATTGGTCAACACACGCACCAGCACCAAATATTATGCCCCAAGATCCTAATCTTTGGTGCTGGTGCGTGTGTTGACCAATGAAAAGCGGATTTGATTTTTTTTCCAAATTGAATTTTCTTCTCTTTCGTTAAAACGGGCCCTAAGGGCCCGTTTTAACGAAGAAAAACAAAAAACAATTTGGAAAAACAAAAAATCAAATCCGCTTCTCATTGGTCAGAACCCGCACCACCACCCAATATTATACCCCAAGATCCTAATCTTTGGTGCTGGTGTGTGTGTTGACCAATGAAAAGCGAATTTGAATTTTTATTTTTCCAAATTGAATTTATTTTAGACTCGTTAATTCGGGCCCTTACGCATCCCCCGGAGGATAAAAAACCCAATTTAACCCATACGATAATCGCTTGGGTACTTGGGAGATAAATCCATTTGGATATACAGTAGTATGGGAGTATATGCCTGGTGTTTTGGGTGGGTAGTGTCAACTGTCAGTACAAACAGCAGGGGGAGTAGTTACAAATTGGCACGGTGCTTGCTGTACTGTACATCATGTAAGAAAGACTGGAAACTTCCAGGAAATCAACTTGTGGTCGTTTTTTTCCAGTGGTAACAACAAATATATTAAAATTGCCGGCAATCAAGAACTTCTGTGGGGTCATGCCACAAGACGAACATTCTTTTTTTAATAATATAATAGCTTGCGCATGAAAGTTCCATTCCAGAACGGCTGTATTCACAGCAGACACAAATTATACGGCATACAGTGGGGGGCCGGTGTTAAGAAACGTCAGCTTGGCTTCCAGGCTCAAAGTCTTATTTCTCGTGTGCCCACACCAGCAACATTGACGGCATTTCTTATATCATGTTTCTTATTTTGCTCGACTTAAATTGTAGTGTTTCCAGTGTTTCTTATTTCTTATCAATATATGACGCGAGAACCACGTATCATGTTGACATTGTACACGTCAGCCGCAACCGACGAGTTGGAGTGCCGTTACTACCACTATGTAAATACCTTGGATATGAGGGTACTCTCTTGACCTCCCCAATCAATAAACCTGACCCTCAATGAAGCATGTCATACACTCGACGTATACCAAGTATATACTAACACTAGGCGGATCAGCTCGCCCCCACCTAAGCTGCAAGCTCCGCGTTGCGGACATTCGGAGTCAGCGCCCGCCCCGACCTCTTCACCCCCTCCTGTCGCCCTACCTCTACCCACGCCCCAACAGCGGAGCCCTCACCCGTACTGTACGACTCCAACGGAAACTTCAAATTGTTCGTGCTTCCATCAGCATGGAGCATGACGCGGTAGTCATACCCACACCTAGACCTCTGGTGTGCTCTACCTGGTACGTGTTATCAACCCTCC